>JANUSC010000309.1:0-268738 GCA_025200525.1 Camellia lanceoleosa
CATCAACATAAATCGATAATATTTTCATATTCTTTATATAATTATCGCGTCGCGTTACATTCGTTTATATATAGGATTTTATGGAATACATTCTTATCTAAATAAGACTTGAAACTTTATAAAAATTATACAAAACTTAACTTCATAAATATCTCAAAAAAACTTATAAATAAGGTCAAGTTTGAGAAGACTAAATAAGTGTACTTTTTAACTTTTTATGAAATATAGGTTGGATATGAATTAGATTTGAAGTGATGTATTAGAGAAGTGATGTGATTTAAATAAGATGTTGTGACTTAAATAAAATAATGACTTTTTAATTTTTTATATTTTTTTTTGAGGATGTCAAACTTAACCTAAGTCTCCCTCTATATTTTAACGTTGGTGCATACTTTAATACTTACACAATTATATGGCCCAAGACTTTGTCGTTTTCTTGCCCCATTGTCAATCAATCAATCATACATGCTCAAACATTAATGTAAAGTGGAGTGCCAACTACCTACTGTCCATTTTCTTCCTAAAACCACATAAATGACTTGTCGACGAGGGGGGGAAATTTTTTTGGACAGATGGGATATCAAATTGGTACGTTTAAGAGCATCTTCAATCGTGACTCAGATTTTTTATTAAATTTGAGTTAAAAATAATTTATTTTATCAAATTTGATGCCAACTGCTCCAATGTTTCACCAAATTCAGCTAATATGCTTCAGGGACAACCAGGTGGTCGACCGGCCGGTCAACCAGTTAGAGAAATTTTTTTTTAAAATTGTTTGAACCTTTTCTTGAACTGTCTGAACCTTTTTCCGGGACAACCGGTTGGTCGACCGGCCGGTCGATCGGTTGGTCGACCGGTGTGAGAATTTTTTTTTTTTTTTTTTTGAATTGTTTGAACTTTTTTCCGGGACAACCGGTTGGTTAGCGGCAAGAAGACGGCTGGTCGAATCGATTGATATCCAGCAGTCAGAACGATGATTTGGTGAAATGCTTTGGCTTTACTGAGTTTGATGAATTATTTGATGAAAACTCAATCTGATGCTGGGTTTGATGAAGCGTTGGAGTCGTGAACAGTATCATTTTCACCAAATTTTGAATTTGATGCTAGGTTTGATGAAGCGTTGGAGATGATCTAACGGGGATATTGCAGTGCCCAGTGTTTTCTTAATGATATGAACTATTTATAGAGTTCATTAAAAATATTATTTATATAAAAAATTAAGTTAATTAAATATTTATAATTTTATGATTAGGTTTTAATTATTTTTAAAAGTTTATAAAAAAAATATGTTAATCGCTAATTTTTATAAAAATAAATATGTTTTGATTATAAAATTATTAATATCTAATTAATTTAATTTTTTATATGAATAATTTACTCGATAAATTCTATAATATAAATAATTTAAATTATTAAAAAACCACTATAAATGACATTTTCAAAAAGAGTTGTACTTTAGGCACAACATCCCGTTTCCTGTTTATTGGGTACCTTTCATCGATTATAACAACACCTAGAGGTGTTTGGGGGTAACTTATATTAGTAACCCTGGGGTGGGTGGTAACTTGGCAAGGGTCTGGGATTTAAGCTCTTAGATTCTGAGTTCGAATCCTCTCTGGGTTAATTTTTTAGGTGTAGCACAGTTGGTTAGGAGGTTGACCTCAAGGATGTCTTATCAGTTACTTGGTGTGGGTTTAATTCTCCCATTGTCGAATCGACTCTGAGCTTGCCTTGTGAGGTCGGGACAAGCTTCCAGGTTATAGTCTCTGGCTCGGAACGAACAACAGGATACCCTGGTGATCTCCTCGGGGCGCTACCTTGGACCTGCGGGAGAGTGAGAGGATTTCCCTGTAACAAAAAAAAAAAAAAAACTTATATTAGTATCTTTTTAACCATTTACATATCTTTTTTATAATAAGGTTAAGTTTGGGAAGATTAAATCAGTATACTTTTTAATTTTTCTTGTATTATGTGTAGAAAAAGTAAAGAGGAGATATTGATTGATGTGACCTAAAAAAGATAAAAAGATGAAATAAGTGCACTTTTTTAGTTTAACCAAACTTGGCCTAAGTTAAAAAATATATTCATTCAGATCATTTTAAACAATAACTTAACTATTGTTAGTTTTCGTCTGATATGAGGGTTAATTTTTTTTTTTATTTTTTGACTATTTTAATTTAAAATTAAAAAGTTTCATTTAGTATAAATATTTTTTTATTTTTTTGACTTTTATAAAAAAATAAAATAATTATAATTTAGATATAATATTTTATTTTATTCACTTTTTAATTTATTTTATCTTTTTATAATTATTTTAACTTAAAAAATTTATACCAAACATAACCTTAGTTATTTTCTCGCTCTTCATCTGAAATCCAACTCATTTTCTCTCTTAGCTAAAAAAGGCGGCCTTTTCTCTCCCTACCTCCTATCCTTGTCTCATGTCTCTCTGCAAAATGAAATTTGAATTTGACCCCCAAAGTAAAATGATTGAGTGCTCTAAATTGTGAGCTTTAGAGAGTTTTAGGGTTGGTTTGGGATGTCTTAAAAAAATATATTTTTTGATTTATTTGTGGGTTTAAGTTGAGTTTAATGTGATGTGTTAGAGAAGTGATGTGACTTAAATAAGATGATGTGACTTAAATAGGATAGTGACTTTTTTAACTTTTAATTTATTTAGTACATGCCAAACTAGTCCTTAATTTGTTATAAATCTCATATGATATAATGTTTTGTTTATTTATTTATTTTGATTTTTCACAACCCTAACTCTAGAACTTTGAATTATTAGTCTAACCCAAATCAACAATGAAATCAAGCAATCATATTCGTACAACCATCAATGGCCGGCACCAATTGGTAACCGGTGGCCAATGACGGAACATTTGCAAAAAATGATGACTCCTAGTTGACATCCAACTTGAAATAGAACCATTGAAAATGTTATGGCTTTATTTTGCATGTGGGATTGAGATTAAAATAATTATAAAAAAATAAAATAAGTTAAAAAATTAATAAGATAAAATGTTATATTTAAATCATAATTATTTTATTTTATTTTATTTTTTTTCATAAAAATTAAAAAAGTCGAAAAAATCTATTCCCAACGAGACTTTTTAGTCCAAGCTAAAAAAACCAAAAAATTAAAATGTTAAAAAGCCAACCTACTTCTTAAAAATAAGAAAAAAAAAAAAAAGAATCATTGAAGACTTCGGTTTGATAAACTAATTAAAAATTTACTTGAACAATCTGGTTTTAATGAACTCTTTGTAGTAGTGCTTTCTTCCTTCTTTATTCATTGAAGGGACTGAATATGAAATGGATTGGATCCAAACCTTGGACTGGCCCAATCCATTAGACTCAAGTCTAAAGAAGTCGGGTAAACAAATGGGCTAGCTAGTTAAGCCAAATTACATCATCAACAATCCACCCAAGTCCTTAAGCACTTGGGCCTAACCCGCAGTGGAAAGGTTAGTCCAACCACAATGCTGGGTTGGACCTAACTACAGGACTCGATCCTTGGACCGAACCAAAATGGGCTGAACCCATACAAAGATATCCTACTGGGCTAGCCCATCTCTACAAGCAATCTCATAGAGGGTCGAGTCAAGGCATGACGGTATCGAGCCAAAGGAACACACCAGAGAAATGTGGAAGCTGTGAGTGCATACATGTGCAACTTGCCACCTTAGCTGATCCCCTACACCTAGAATCACGGAAATGGCTAATCAAGGAAATGTGGTTTATTATCAGCATGACTACAATGAGTATATACACCCCTTGTCAACTACCAGATGGTCATCTACCTTGAGCAATGCTAAAGGAAACGGGACAACACCGAAACTCTATAAAACCATCTTGGGCAACAAGCAATGAGTCCTATATAAACTACACTCATTTCACATTGAAGGTAACTAATCTAAGCTGAACCATACTCACTTAAGCACAACTCTCTATACTTAGAGAGTACCTTCCATCTTCTCCGATTACTTACTCCCACACCGGAGGGGTTAACTCCGACCGAGCAACTTTAATGGTGCTCACTGTTGTAGGGTCTTAATTCCTGGATAGTCCAATCAGGTATGAAGCTCTGATCCACAATCATCTAGTGCAGTATTCGGTACGCATAATTGGTACGGTAAACGTGGACGGCTTCATCTCTGAATTCTGCACTTGATTCCGGCGATAGGGATTGAGGACATTCCACCATCGGCATTGACACCACAAGCGGAGAAGACAAATGATAAAGGCTTGCACTCGACAATTCTAGAAGAATGCACTGAAACCACAACCGAACTCCCGAATCTGTTGAGCATCGACTGCCCTTCGCTGGAGGTTCTTCTCATCATTTTCTACTAAAGAAGGATTACAGAGATGGAATCATTGATTCCATGTTAATGGAGATACAGGAACTGAAAGCACAACTCAAAAGGGTGATGGGCGACCCGACAGAGAAGAGGATTAACGCTGAGCCCTCTCGTCTGTGCCAGAGGAGCCCATCTCGTGAACCACTAGTGAAGAAGGCCCCCAGGAATGAATCTGGGTAGCAAAGCCAACCAATCCCGATACAAAGTGAAGTAGCAAGTGTACCACGCTCGTGGTTTACACCGGAAAAGGTCTAAGAGGCAAAAAAATAGCCAGACAGCAAACAGAGTATCCTCCTCAGGATCTCTGTACTTGGTTGGTTGGCAATAAACAAAATGAGCAACGGCGAGATCGTTTTGATTGTACTGTCCATCAAAGAGAGCACTGAGCATTGGATCAGCTCGTCTTCTCTTCTTTCTCTCCAGAAATCGAAGCTATGAGACCCCCCAAGAAATTCACTTCACCAAAGTTCATGTCATACGATGGAAAGTCAGACCCACTGACACATATCAGCCATTATCGGTAGATGATGTCCTTATGGAGCCAAGACGAGGCACTGATGTACATAGTCTTTCCATCCAGCTTGGGAGAATCCGGACTTTGATGGTTCGATCGTCGCCCACCGCATCAATTTACTTGTCGAAAGTAGCTCTATGAAGAGTTCTTGGCTAGATTCGTCTCCAATACTAAGATCCCAAAAGAGCCCCGTTCGGTCTCTGAAAGGAACATAAGGAAACGCTGCGTAATTATGCTAGAAGGTATTAGGAGGAGTATAACGATCTAGAGGAAAATGTTTGCAGTGAATAGATGGCTGTAATGTCTTTTAAACATGGTCTGCGTCTAGAAAATAAGCTGAGACAGTCACTTACCAAGCGCCCAGCTACAACACTAAAGGATTTGCGCACCAGGATTGAGTAGTACGTTCGCCTCGAAGATGATCAAATCCCTATCGAGGTAGCATCAACTCAACAAACAGCTCGGAACAAAAGAAGAGCAAATCAAGAGGAACACTGAGGACTCGCAGTGAATGAAGTAGGCAAGTTTAAATCCCATGAAGTAGCTGTGACTGTATTCAAGGAACCAATCTGTCGTATTATGGAAAAAATCAAGAGAGAGCCATTCTTTACTTGGCCGCCAAAAATGTTAGGAGATCCAATTCGGCGCAACCAGAAGCTCAGATGCACCTATCACTAAGACAAGGGGCATATGACTCAGAATTACAGAGTATTGAAGCAACACCTAGAAAACTTGGTAGCTGCTGGGCACCTTTAAGACTACTTTGATCAGGACAAAGTGGTGACCAAAGAAGGGAACCCTCTACTAGAACAGAACATTAAGCATCTGCCTCGATTGGTAATAAATGTAATTCATGGTACAACTAGCCACGAGCGCGAAGAGGCACTTCAAGAAGAAATTGCCAAAGCTATGCAGATTCAGCAAGTCATGTCAGTAGGACCCGCGCCGAAAAATGTACGAATGGTATCTAAGCCCCCCTTATGTATTATTTCATTTAGTAAGAAGGATTTAGAAGGTATTCAGCACCTACATACTGATGCAATGATTATAACTATGGGAATTGGAAAACGATTTGACATAAAATGAGTCCTGGTAGATCAAGGTAGTGCGGTAGATATATTGTATTACGACTTGTTCAGGAAGCTCGGTCTCTCTGAGTAGTACCTCACCCTGGCGACAGCTCCACTGGTCGGCTTTAATTCACAGCCTGAATGGCCACTCGGCAAGATAGTGTTGCCAGTTATGGCTGGAACAAAGACCCTACAAATGGAATTCCTGGTTATTAACACACCTTCTCCTTACAATGCCATACTTGGTCATCCTTGGATTCATCAAATGGAAGTGATCGCCTCAACCTACCACCAACTCATCCGCTTCCCAATGGAACACGGAGTAGAGCAAATCTCAGGGGACCAAGTTACATCAAAACATTGCTTTATGGTAGCCATGAAGGCTAAACAACTTTGCAATCGAATGCATAGTTAAAGTAGCCAAACAACCGTTTTGGAGGATGTCTGAGGAACCCCATCGAGAAGATAGTAGAGGAAAAAGTCCTAGTCAAGGAAGATGACCAAGAAAAGTATTTCCTTATTGGTACCTCGCTAGACGATGAGAAACTTCGCCATCGGATTTGCCGAGGAAAATATGGAGGTATTCGCGGGTCAAGATATGATACTCCGAGGTTGAGTCTAGATTTTTCTTGCCATAAACTCAACATCAATTCTTTCACTTGGCCCATTGTGCAGAAAAGCCGAGATCCTTAGTAGAGCACACCGAAACAGTAATTGCTGAAGTCAACAAGCTCTTAGCATCGGGGGCAATTCAAGAAATTCACCACCCACAATGGCTGTCCAACATAGTTGTAGTAAAAAAGAAAAACGAAAAACGAAGAGTCTGCGTTGACTTTACCTACCCTAACAGAGTTTGTCCCAAGGATAGCTTCCTCCGCCTGCATTGATCAACTAGTAGACTCAATCGGGACATGAGCATATGAGCTTTCATGACACTTATAGCGGCTATCACTAGATACCAATTCGACCCAAATCAAGAGAAAACAACATTCATTACTCCAAGAGGCACTTACTGCTATAAAGTAATGCCATTCGGCCTCAAGAATGCCGGAGTAACCTACCAGCAAATGATCACGCGAATGTTCAAGGACCAGCTCTAAAGAACTATGGAAGCTTACATAGATGACATGGTAGTGAAGAGCAAGCTTGCAACAAACCACCTTACAGACCTGAGAGAAGTTTTTAATATCTTGAAAAACCATCAGCTTCGCATTTGTCACGATCCAAACCCACCCCTATAGGTTTAACGTCGTAACCGGCCAGTAATCCTTGGATTACCAAAGGTCTCTTAATGAAATAATATATAATTAGGGGCTGCGGAAGCAAATATACCAACAATACATAGTCCATAGAGCCGTGCAGACATACACGAGACAAAAATTTAAAACCTTATATAATATATATGCATATACGCAACATCATAATGCAGTAATCTTCATCACATTTAAAATGGTTGTAGGCCAAAAGGGAAATACCCCAAAACTCATAAATTAAAAGACTTAGTCGTATTACTTATTAACACTAGGTCGTAACTTATGCTATTTAGACTTGACTTGCGCACAAAAGGGAACCTCCTCAGAAGCACAACAGCTGGTTGACAAAACAGAGACACCAGATTCTCAACTTTGGATCTGGTCACATGTTTGGTCATCTACATACATAATATAAATAGTGAGCGGAAGCCCAGTGAATAATAACAGAGTAAAGATTTTAATGAATGATGCCCAGAACATATTTTAAATTTCATAGCAAATCAGAATCATAATTAGGTTTATAGTAGAAATAGAGTCATAGTCTTATTTATATTCAAATCATGCGTGGAACATCCTTTAGAATAAACATGTCTCTTTGGTCAAGCATATCAAGTTCTAAAAACGAACCTCCGGTACTGGGTAACATATCTCATACATGAGCCATGATATTGTTTCTCCTAGGTGAGGGCTTGTGCCACGGTATTATCTCTTCCGGGCGAGGGCCTCTAACTATAAACCACAATATTATGTTCCTTGGGCGAGGGCCTCTACTAAGGACACCACAATTACTTTTCAAGAAAATTGAAATCATGCATAACAACTTATTTTCTTGTTGATTTCACATGTAATTGAGCCTAAGGTTACAAAATGTGAGTTGAAGTCTTACCTAAGGCTCAAATTCTTCAAGTTGGATCCTTTGAATTCACTTCAATCTCCTCCAAATTCTAACAATCGCTCTACGATTAAGCTTAATTTCCTTCTCTTCCCCTCTCACACGTTTTTGATGGTCAAACAAGAGGAAGTGGAAGTGTAAAAGTGTGTAGGAAGGTGGCTTTATATGGGCTTGATTAATAAACTCATTAATTTGGGCTTAATTGAGTATTAATTATTCTAATTATTTCATTCCGAATCGAATTTTAACTAAACCTACTATAAATTCTAAAAATTCTAATTAACACATAAATCAAGCCAATTTCTAAATCGGATGCCGATAAGGTCTTCAATTCACAAATCATAACGGAAACATGAACATATCTTTCTATGTTAAAAAGATATAAACACAAATAATACAATGTATGATGCAAAATTCACTTTAATTCCTTATTAGGTGTAATTAAGTATGGATTAACGTTAATCATGGGTCAGGATTGTTATAGCCTTAATGCCTCGATATACACTTTCGGGGTAGGAACAAGAAAGTTCTTGGGGTATATGGTGACTCACAGAGGAATCGAGGCAAATTTGGACCAAATCAAAGCAATACAAGAACTCAAAGTAACAACAAAGGCTAAAGAGCTACAAAAGCTAGTTGGAATGGCAGCCGCCCTGAATCGGTTCATTAGCCAGTCTTCAGATCGGATGAAGCCCTTCTTTTAGTTGCTAAGAAAAAAGGCTACATTCGAATGGGGTCCTGAATGTACCGAGACATTGTAAGGCCTCAAGAAGTATCTCAGTACACCACCTCTCCTATCTACTCCAGAACCAAGAGAAGAACTGCACCTGTATTTGGCAGTCTCAGATCACACCGTAAGCGCAGTACTAATTAGCGAGGTTGAAAAGGAACATGGGCCAGTATACTACATTAGCAAGACTTTCTTAGATGTCGAGACACAGTACCTACCCTTGGAGAAGCTAGCTTACGTACTACTCATAGCCTCAAGGAAGCTACAACATTACTTTTAAGGTCACACTATCAATGTCCTCATTGAATTCCCCCTCAGGTTTGTCTTTAGCTAAGCCGATTTCTCTGGCCGAACAGCAAAATGGGTGGTTGAACTTGGTGAGTTTGACATTCGATATCAACCCAGAACAGCAATCAAGGCCCAGGCCTTGGCGGACTTTGTCGCCGACTTCACTCCCACCTAAAGCACCGACCACCAAAACTCTAGCTCGGTACAGGTGCTACGCACCACCGAACTAGGAAAACAATGCGCTTCAGAAGCATAGAAACTCATTATTGGAAATATCCGTAGCTCTACGTTGACAGATCATCCAATAATCGAGGCTCAGGGTTAGGGGTAGTACTTATATCCCCAGAAGGATTTATCTGGAAGTAGGCTCTCAGGCTTGGTTGGAAGGCTTCTAACAATGAAGCGGAATACGAAGCATTGTTAGCTGGTGTACGTAGTGCCGAACACTTTAGTGTAGAACAACTCCTGGTTTTCAGCGATTCTCAGCAGGTTGTTAACCAAACGAAAGAATGGCCATGTATGAAGACAGGGCAATGGATCTACTTAAAAAATTCCAATCCATATGGGTGAAACGAATCAATCGGGACAGAAACAGTCACGCTGATACTCTAGCCTGCCTTGGTTTATCAGTAGATGCCAAAGATGCTAGAAAAGTTTGGGTTGAGTTTGTGCCAGAACCAAGCATTGCATCTCCAGTCTTCTGCAATAACCTAGAACCGAGCTAGATAGATCTGATACTTGTCTTTCTAAAAACTGGCACTCTCCCCAAAGACAAGAAGGAAGCCAACAAAGTTCAACATAGATCAACACGATTTTGGGTCTCACCATCTGGAAAGTTATATCGACGCTCTTACCTCGGTCCTTATCTATTGTGCGTGCATCCAAATCTAGTCGAAAATGTTCTTTACAAAATTCACGATGGGATTTGTGGATGCCACGTTAGTGGAAGATCATTGGCACACCAAGCCCTCACTCATGGGTACTGGTGGCCAAAAATGCAGCAAGATGCACAACAGTACGTTCAAAAGTGTGGCAAGTGTCAAAAGTTTGCTCAACTAATTCATCAGCCAGCCAAAACTCTTACTCCACTCACTAGCTCGTGGCCCTTTGCCCAGTGGAGTCTAGATATTGTTGGACCTTTGGTACGGGGCACTGGGAACAGACGATTCTTCATTGCTGCAATCGACTATTTCACCAAGTGGGTTGAAGTTAAAGCACTGGCAAGCATCAAAGAAGCAGACACAAATCGGTTTGTCATGAGGAACGTCGTGGTCCGTTTCGGCATTTCGCGGGTACTAATTGTAGAAAATGGAACATAGTTTGACGAAAAGATCTTTAGGAAATTTTGTGCCGACCTCAGGATCGACTATCAGAACTCCTCTCCGGGCTACCCATAGAGTAATGGGTAGGTATAAACGTCAAACAAAAGCATCATCAACGGAGTAAAGAAGCGGCTTGAAAGTGCAAATGGGAAGTGGATTGAAGAGTTACCCCACATGTTATGGGCTTACAGAACCACGGCACAACGCTCAATGGGGGTAAACACCTTACTTTCTAACTTATGAAATGGAGGCTGTTATCCCGCTTAAAGTTGGTCTCCCAACCCTTCGATCTTAACGGTTTGAAAATGCAAGTAATGAGGAAGCTATTGCACAAGCATTAGATATGGCAGAAGGCCAAAGAGAAGCAGAACTGATCAAACTTGTAGCCTATCAGTAGCAGCTCATCAAGAGTTTCAATCAAAAAGTTTTCCCAAGGCAATTCACACTTGGGGAACTGGTTTAAGGAAAGTCATGGATCACAAAAGGGTGCCTAGTGAAGGAAAATTAGGACCTAACTGAGAAGGTCCATATAGGGTTACAGTCATCGCTGGAAATTGAACATACTACTTGGAGGATATGTAGCGCCCGCAAAATAATATATATAAACCAATCATTCATGACATCCATAGACATAAGAGAAATAGACATGTATTCATTTATCAGAGTATTCATTACAAAAAGTATTACATGTTGACAACAAAAGTAAATGTCCTATGGGTTTACAACTTTCCAAGTCAACATTTGGTTTCAACAAAAGAGAGTCCTAACTCTTAACATATTAAGCCCCTGGCTTGAATTACATGTAATGCCAAAAGATAACTACAAAAATAAGCCTTTAGCTTCTAAACCTCCTAAGCTACATCCTTGGAGGTGGCATATCACCTATACCTAAAAATGATGTCCCATCTAGGGTGAGCCAAAGCCCAGTAGAGATACGCTAAACTAAATATGAGAAATAACTAAAGCATTAGCATTTGATAAATGTTTAACTTATATTATTAACCAATGTACATCTTTTCTATAACCAAACCATATTCACAATCATGTTTCAATCCTTTTCTGTTTCATTATCCAAATCAATTCATAGATACGGTTCATTGTTTATCCGAACAGTTTCAAATGAGATTACAACTCATACTATCAACACTCCAATCATAATCAATTTAAAATGAGACTACAACTCATGTCGTTAATACTTCAATACTTCAATTCAAAATGAGACTACAACTCATATTCTTAATACTTCAATACTTCAATTCATCTACGTTATGCAAACGTAATCAAGATTTCGGGACTTTCACCCTGGATACTCTGGCCAACTTAGTTATCAATTGAGTCCATCCCCTATCTCCTCCCAACAGGTTTGAGAGTACATCTCCTATCTCCTCCCCAAACCATGGAGTTCATCCCCTTTCTTCTCCCAAACACGATACATATGCAATGTATTTAAACACTTTATCATATACAATGATCAATCCAGACACATAATCAATGTGTTAATTCAACCGTCATATTCAATGACATATTCTAGATGATTATTTTCAATTTCCCTAATCAACATGCAGTGTCTACAACAATCAACACTATCCTCCACCGATAGCCCAAAACAATTATTTCTAAACAGATAATAAATTATCAAACTAATAAATTATCTACAATTTCAAAGGTGAGTGATTAATCAATCCAACTTCACCATTCAATCTCATAATTTCCCAATTTCATGATTTTCAACTCAATTTTATATTTCCATATTTCCCAAATTAATTATACAAATTAATCAATCACATTAAATTAGGGTTTTTTCCCCCTTTTCTCAAATATTGCACCCAATGCCAAATTTCATCAATCATACACAATAACATCATTTTAGGGACCACTCATACACTTGGAACCCCAAAAATAGAAAACCCTTCTTTTATAATTTCAATTTCAAACTCTAACTTTTCTAAAACTCCTAAACAACACAATCTATACAAAATACATAACATTTATGTTAAAACTCATGGAAAGGAGGAGGTTATCCCTACCTCAAATTTCGGAGCTCAAAGGAGAAGATGAACCAAGCAACTGGTGAACTCCAAAGGTGGCGAAATCAACTTCTATTCGGATAGAAATGAAGGTCTTGAGAAGCTCCAACACTTTAATGAAGGCACAAGGGTTGGGTCAAACTAAATCAAGATCAAAATGTAGAGAGAGAGAGTATTCTAGAGTGAGAAGCTCTCAAGTTAGGGTTTTGGAATGCTTTAGAGAGAAAGAGAGAGAGCAAAAAAAGTGATTCAAAATGGCTTCTTCTCGAACTGAAATACACACAGCCCGCTCGAGCGTGGAATGCCCCGCTCGAGCATCAGACACAGACTCCCGCTCGAGCGTGAAAACGGATGCTCGAAGGCCGAAGCACACTTCCGGTTCCGCAGACTGCGAAAAATATCAAGGTCAAGAATCCTACTCGGCGTCAAACCGCCGCCGAGCGAGGAGCAATGTAGGGCCCGCCGGCGTGAAAAGTCCCGCTCGAGCTGGAAGACCAAAATCTGGGCAGTTGCTATTTGTTTCTAAACACAACCAACCTGTTTCAAACTTGCCAAACACATCCCAAAACTCAATAAAAATAATTAAAAGACGGAAATACGATCTGCATAACAACAATAATCCATGGAACCGAGTCCGGAATACAATAAACAGTGGAGGGAAAATCGGGATCGTTATAGGATATTAGAGGCAAGGCCATACCTCGGCCCTAGAATGTAGCAAACCTAAAAAATACTATCAATAAACTAAACCTCACAATTATCTCTCAAGTGTAAAAGCATCTATCTTTTGCTTAACAAGAATGCCTTCCCATTTCTTTGAACTTTTATTTCCAAGTATTTGTACATGCTTTGTGGTCAAAACAGATTATTACTTAACTTGGACTTTATAACTTACGCCCTAGAGGTATATTTCAAAATCAACAAATTAGCTTAGGTGTTTACCAAACGGAATTAGCTTTGGTGTTTGCCAAATGAAATTAGCTTTGGTATTTACCAAACGGATTTAGCTTTGGTTTTAACCAAATGGAAAAAGTTTCGAAACAACCGAATGGAATTTAGTTTTGGTCTGCACTCAAACATGCCAAGTGGAATTGCTTGGTGGAGTTATGTTTGGTCACCAAAATGGACCTTAGCCAAGTGGAACTGCTTGGTGGAAACCACCCTAACAAATTTTTTGATATCCAAATTCTTTTTCTTGGCAATCACAGAATTTCTTAAGTATCATCACATCAACACCTCAGTACCGCTGCACCCAAAACAAAGTTGGGACAGACTTGGACAAACCTTTCAAAGATCAAACTTTCAACAGTAGTTTTACTCAGCTCCAGGCAAGGACAAACAATTGTTTTCTTGGTGCCAACTTGGACCTGAGTATGACATATTTTCTCTACATTTAATTGTCTCATTTAATAGCACTTATGCTATTACAATCAACTTCAACTTAAGCAGCTCTCCTAGAGAGCGAATTCTTCAGTATTCTTCAGTACCAATCTTACTTAACTCTAGGTAGGGGCAAACAATCGTTTTTCCTGAAGTCAACCTAGACCTAAGTAAGTTACTTTCATTCAATTACAAATTTTAATGCAACCATGAAAACCAAGCATCTATTCAGCCTTGTGGACCTAACAGTGCTCGGCCGGGGACAAACAGTATAAACAACGCAAGCATGAAAACAAAACATATCAGACTACAATATCAGAAGTGAAATTCTATCAAAGGCACAACTGGCCCCACAAAACAGTACCAAGAAGAAAGAGAAATTGTCTTGACCAACTTAAGGGGACAACTCGTCAAGAAGACCAAGCCCCAGTACAGTAGAAAAGTTACAAAAAAAAAAAAAAGGCAAAATGTGAAAACAAAAACTTCAAATCATTTCAAAGATCACTTCAACTTTCATCAGCAAGAGGAACTTCAAGAGTAGCATCCACAATCTCATCCAAGCCATCTTGGGGAGAAAAAGTAGAGGTAGCTCCAACTTCCTGAGAAGTATAAGCCTCCTTAACCACATCTCCCACAGCTTTAGTTTCTAGGGTTTCACCTATTTCAATGTTTACTGTCTCATTGGCAGTATCGCTCTCCAAAGTCCTGGTTACAGAATTAGTTCCTGGGGAAATTTAAGTAGAAGAACAACAGGGGTAGCAGCAGCTTTCGAACTGAAGGACTTTGAGGGAACAAGAATATCTTGAAACAAGGGAGACCCTTCAAGAATCTGAGCAGCGGCTAGAGCACTTGTCCAACTCTTTAGAAAAAACTTATCTCGTAACACCAGCACCTTTTCTTTGTAAGCGTCCCTAGCTTCATTCCAACCTTGCTGCCAATACTTAGCCTCTAAAGCGGAACGTTCAGTGGCTATCACTGCAATAACTTCTTCCAGCTTAGCCACTTTCCCTTCAAGTTGGGCCTGGACCCCAATGACAGCTTCCTTGGATTTCTCAACCGAGGTGATAACCTTGCTCAGACAGAATACCTCCTTCTCAGTAGTCTTGCGTCCCTCCATCTCAGTTTCTAAATTCATTATCAGTCTTTCAGCATTCATGGCGGCCTCCAGTACGGCCTTCTCCAGTTCCTCAGCTCTGGTGATTGACAGATGTATTCTCTGAATACACTATAGCAAATAATAAAATATTAAAGAAAAGCAAGCAGTAAAAGAACACCAAAAGAATTCAAAACCCTTACAGCAGTCATCATTTGAAGGGTTCCCTTTAGAACCGGAATATCACGGGGTCTGTTGTGATCTACTATGTCTACTAGCATTAACAAAGTCTTGGTTAGGTCAAAAGCAAAGTCCCCAGAAGTAATGACTGAATCAGAAGTAGAAATGGGTCTGCTTTGATGCAACATTGGCGACTCTTACTTTTCAAACGACTCATCCTCAACAAAATCTTCAGAAGCCTCTCCAAATATGCCTTGTCGCCTCTCTCCTCCTCTTCTTTACCCTTGCAACAATCGGGCAGAGGGTTCGGCGAAGAAGAAAGATAAGGGCCAAAGCCCTATCTCCAACTTCACGTCTATAAGGCTCTTCAGTTCGGCCTTAATCGAAGGAGCTCCCAAAACATCAGAAGAGCCAAAAGCCTCCGCTTCCAAGTCTACCAGCACTCTACTTTTTGACATTGACCCACCCCTTGTGAAATTGGAGGCAGGAGAAGGTGTCCTCTCAGATGGCAAGCCTTGGCTTTGACAGCTGTTTGTGACCAAAAGGGTAAGAGATGTGTCAGTTTCAGTATCAGAATCCAGAAGAGACGCAGCAAGCCTAATTTTCTTCGGGATGGTGGAACGATAAGTTGCCTGGTAGTCCAGTAGTTCGGGCATAGACCTCTTCTTATACCTCGTAATGCCTTGATGGCCTCAAAGATTCTCTCGCTCGCTCTACCGCTGAAAATAGGAAGCCTCTACAGAAGTGAAGAACAACGTTAAAACAATATTCAAAACAAGGTAAAAACACATAAAACATTAGGAAGAAAGACTTGGACCTAGATAGCCATCTTTCTAGGGCATCCGTTCAGATTGGAACTCAGTCCCAATAGGAAACTCCTAATTACCTCCGACTTGTAGGAAATCGTCATTGTGTTTGTCCGAATCAGGTAAGCCAGTTACAAGATGACAATCGGCCGAGCGAACAAGGAGATAATAAGTGCTGTGATCCTTGTTATGTGAAAGGGTATAGCAATCCAAAATGTCCCAAATGTCCAAGTTCAAACCCAACTGTATGTTAAGAGCAGAGACATCACAGATAACTCGGAACAGATTGACAGATACTTACATAGAGATAAGTTGAACTTGGTGCAGGAAACAGCGCACGAAGGGATTAAGGGGAAATCAGACCCCTCCTTCAACAATGGCTGCAACTAGGAAAGCAACGGTAATTCTAGTACCTATGTGCTTGGCGTCAACCTTCGCCAGTGAAAGGGTCACATCATCGGGGATGCCATCGTCTCGGCGAAACGAGGCCATTGCCTCAGGAGTATCCACTAATGACCGAAATTTTCCCATTATCCAAACCTAGTAGGGCGAAGGCAAAACTCAAACTAAGCAAGGAGTAGAACTAGACACCGGAAATAATGGCGCAAGGGCCAAAAAGGGTGATCAAGATGAAAAAGTAGAAGAAAAAGTAAATTTTAGGGGAACTTATAGAGATTAAAGTAGCAGCAATAAGTAGACAGCCTTAAAACGAGAGAAAAATGGTAGCAACAACGGCAACGGAACGTCTGGGCAGAGCACCGTCAAAACCAAGGCAGAGGAACGGAAAGGGTTTTAGATTCTCTAAAGTGTGGAGATAGACGAAGGGGTTTAAATTGACAACCCCAAAGCATTTATTGCGCTCAAACGGCGCGAAGGTACACAATCATGCCCATTTGTATAGAATCGGCGCACTATCTCTGCACACTAGTACCAAGCCGCCATGTGTCACCATGGGAAGATGCAGACAGGGGGCGTGTATCACGATTAAACCATCACCAAGGCTGAACTGGGGCAGATCTGAAGTGACACGACGCTTGGAGTATAGAACAGTAGCTTCCCCCAAGGGGAACCTTAGTGCGAGCTAGGAGGCAAATGAAAGGACTGAATATGAAATAGGTTGGATACAAGCCTTGGGCCAGCACAATCCATTAGACTCAAGTCTAGAGGAGCTGGGTAAACAAATGGGCTAGCCAGTTAAGCTTAATTACATCATCAACAATCCACCCAAGTCCATAAGCACTTGGGCCCAACCTGCAGTGGAAAGGTTAATCCAACCACGATACTGGGTTGGGCCAAACTGTAAGACCCGATCCTTGGACTGAACCAAAATAGGCCGAGCCCATACAAAGATATCCTACTGAGCCAACCCATCTCTACAAGAAATCTCATAGTAGGTCGAGCCGGGGAACACACTAGAGAAATGTGGAAGTTGTGAGTGCATGCATGTGCAAGTCACCACCTCAGTTGGTCCCCTACACCTAGAATCACGAAAATGGTTAATCAAAGGAATGTGGTTTGTTATCAGCATGACTACAATGAATATATACACCCCTTGTCAACTACTAGATGGTCCCCTACCTTAAGTAATGCTAAAGGAAACGGGGACAGCACCGAAGCTCTATGAAATCATCTTGGGCAACAAGCAAGGAGTCCTATATAAACTATACTCACTTCACATTAAAGGTAACTAATCTAAGTTGAACCATATTCACTTAAACACAACTCTCTACACTTAGAGAGTACCTTCCATCTTCTCCGATTATTTACTCCCACACAGGAGGGGTTATCCAGCTAACTCCGGCCGAGCAGCTCTAACGGTGCTCATTGTTGCAGGGTCTTAATTCTTGGATAGTCCAATCAGGTGCGGAGCTCCGATCCATAATCATCTAGTACGGTATTCGATACGCACATTTATTATAGAAAAATTTCTCCTAAATCAAAATCTTGTTTTTTTTTTTTTTTTGTTTTGGGTTTGCTCTTAATATTTATCTAATATATTTCAAAGGGTTTTGGGCTTACTTTCTCAAATCTGGATGTGTTCCAACTTCCAACCAAGTTGTTCTTTTCAATACAAGAACCAGATTGTACATGAATATCAACTCAAAAAATATCATCTTGTTCATAACAAAAAAGATAAATTGATTTTGTGAAAGAGAACAATTTGGAATAAATCAGATTGAGGTGTGGTGTAGAAAATATCAAATTACTTCCATTGGATTTTAGTTGAGATGAGAGGGAAAAAAAAAAGATTTTGTGCAAGAGAGAAAGAGCAATGGAAGAAAAAGAGGGGAAATAAAGTCAAAAATGGGTTTCTTGGAAATATGAGAGAGAAAAAGGTAAGATAGAAAAAAGTGTTTTCAGGTTTCTTTCCCGTTCAACATCAAATTGGAGCGTGTTATTAAATTTATAGAGGTTCATCAAAGGTTTTACTTCGATAATTCGGACTGTTCAATGTGTATAATGTTGGAATTGTAATTTTTTATAGGTTTATTTTGGGCTTTGAGCTCAAATTTGAGTGGATCCTAAACGTCTTTTGGGGTAGGTCTAAAGAGATGATGTGTTCCTTACCACATGGCAAGTCACAAGATACAAACGGTTTGACAAAACCATCTATGAGTAAATGAAAAGTTAACGTCGTTTTCGGGTTCGTGGAATGGACAATTAAAGAGTAAAATGTGGGTTTCATTGAAATGATTATCCCACAGGTTTTCTATTTATAAGACAGGTATGAATTGTAGGTTTAATAGAGAATAATTAAAGAATAATTAAAGGTCTATAAATAGCAGATTTTCGCATTCAGAAAATTCATTTCTCTTTCCGGTTTTGCTCTCTCCTTACATTATTCTTTATACTAGTTTTTAGAGAAATTTTTGAGAGTATAGAACACAGGTTCTAGTTCGCTATACAAATTGTTTGGAGTGCTGCTACAATCTGTGTAGATCATTGTATCTTCGAAGATAGACACCATTTATTCATAAGCACCGAAGCGGGGTGAATCTGTCTTAAGGACAGAGTGTCACACACTTGATTTGATCATTTTTTTGTACTTATTCATTTCGGTAAATAAATTCTGTAAGTAATTTATTTTTATTTGTTTGATTTGGTTTCAAGTCATTTATTTTACACACAAGATTGTTTCAACAATCTTAAGAGAGATTCGAATTATTTAGTTTATAAAGAATTTTTCGTTTGTTTCTCTTTCTTCCTTTCTCCTTCTTACAGAAATTATTTTCTGTGATTATATAAAGTAATATTATGGTTGAAAAATACAAATAGTAGTAATATACTGTTTATTTTCCTTGACAATTGGTAGTCATTAACAATTTCAGAATATTCATTTGTGAAGTTGGTTAGAAATTAATTTTGGTTTTCAGATAATTTCAAGTTTTCATTAATTAAAATTCTGTTTTCAGTATTTTAATTTTTGAAATGTTACAGAAATATTTTTCTGTGAGAAATTAATTTGTTTAAAAAAATTTATTTTCAATTCAATTGGAAATAAAAGTTATAATTTTTGTTTCTTTTATTTTTACAGAATTAAATTCTGTGTTTATGGTTTGATTTTTTGTGTAGTATAAAATTCTAATTATAATTTTGTTTTATAATTTAGAATTTATGACTACTGAAACTAATGCTCAAACCAGTACTGGTATGGTGACTGCAATTGCTCCAACCCCTTCTCCTATTGTGACTGTGCCAGTCAATCACGGTGAAAAGCCAGAGAAGTTCTTAGGAACTGATTTTAAAAGATGGCAATAGAAAATACAGTTCTATCTTACTACTCTCAACCTGGCACGTTTTCTCCGTGAGAATGCTCCTATTCTAAAAGAAGATGAAACCGACCGGCAAGTAGTTACTGTGGTTGACGCATGGAAACATGCTGATTACCTTTGTCGGAACTACATCTTGAATGGACTTGATAACACATTGTTCAACGTCTACAGCCCTATCAAGACAGCAAAAGAACTTTGGGAGTTCTTGGAGAAAAAATACAAAATAGAAGATGCTGGCCTAAAGAAGTTCGTAGTATGCAAATTTTTGGACTTTGTGATGGTTAATTCTAAGACTGTGATCAGCCAAATTCAAGATCACCAACTTATTCTGCGTGACATTCATAAAAAAGGTATGTCTCTCAGTGAATCCTTTCAAGTTGCTGCCTGAATTGAAAAATTACCACAAAGCTGGAAGAAATTCAAGAACTACCTCAAACACAAGCGCAGAGAAATGACATTGGAGAAATTGATTGTGCGTTTGAGAATTGAGGAGGACAATCACAATTATGAAAAGCAGGCTGGTAAGCATCCACTGGAGTCTAAGGAAAATGTGGTGGAACATGCTCCAAAAGCAAAGAAATGAAAGTATTCTAGAGAAATTTCCGCACAAAGCTCTAAAGAAGGAGAAACTAAGAAGTACAAGTTCAATGGCAAATGTTACATCTGTGACAAAGAAGGACATCGAGCCAAAGATTGCCGAAGCAAAGGCAAAGGCAAAGGAAGATCAAGCAAGAAGCCTACTCAAGCCAATATGATCGAAGTGGACAAAATTTCCAATGGTGTAGATGACATAAATCCTTTTGCAGTTGTTTCTGAGGCAAACCTTGTCGGAAATCCTAAAGAATGGTGGGTGGACACTGATGCTACTTGCCACATCTATGCCGACAAAAAGATGTTCACATCTTATTCTGTGGTGGACAACGACGAACAACTTTTTACAGGCAATTCCTCGACATCTAAAGTTGAAGGACAAGAAAAGATTATTCTAAAGATGACATCTGGAAAGGAACTTGCTTTCAACAATGTGCTGTATGTACCGGACATTCGCAAGAATTTAGTTTTCGGATCTCTGTTAAGTAAAAATGAGTTTAGGCTAGTATTTGAGAGTAATAAATTTGTACTTAATAAAAATGGGATGTATGTCGGGAAATGTTACATGTTTGATGGCCTTTTCAAAATAAAGGTAATGACTGTTATACCCTCTATTATTAATAAAAATACATCTTTTTACTTGCTTGAGTCTTCAAATTTGTGGCATGGTAGACTAGGACATGTTATTTATGGATCTTTGCATAGATTAATTAATATAGAATGTTAACCTAAATTTGACATTGATTTAAATCATAAATGTGAAATTTGTATTGAGGCAAAATTAATTAAAACTCATTTTCGTTCAATTGAATGAAGTACAGAGTCACTTGAATTAATTCATAATGACATTTGTGATTTTAAATTTATTCAAACTAGAGGTGGGAAAAAATTCTTTATCACTTTCATAGATGACTAAACTAGATATAGTTATGTTTATTTAATTTGAACCAAGGATGAAGCTTTGGAAACTTTCATTCAATATAAGAAAGAAGTTGAAAATCAACTTGGTAAGAAAATTAAAAAACTAAGAAGTGATAAAGGTGGTAAATATGAATCACCTTTTGGTGAGTTTTGTAAAGAACATGGAATAATTAATCAAACCACCACTCCTTACTTATCTCAGCAAAATGGAACCGCTAAAAGGAAAAATAGGACTTTAAAAGACATGATGAATGTCATGTTAATAAGTTCTGGATTATCTCAAAACTTGTTGGAGGAAGCAATACTTTCTACTAATTATATTCTTAATAAAGTACTCTGAAAGAAAGTAAATCAAACACATTATGAAATGTGGCATGGGAGAGTACTATCCTACAAATACTTAAAAGTGTGGGGGTATTTGGCTAAAGTGATTATTCCTAGTTCTAAAAAGATTAAGATAGGTCCTAAAACTGTTGATTGTATATTCATTGGTTATGTCATGAATAGTAGCGCATATCGGTTTTTGATTCATAAATCAGAACATTCCGAAATGTATGTAAATATTATTATTGAATCTCAGAATGCATCTTTCTTTAAACATGTGTTTCCTAATAAGACTAGAGAAGAGACTAATACTAAGAAAAGATCTTATGATACTATTTCTAGTCATGATTAAGAACAAGATTAACAATAAAAGCAAAAGATAGATCAAAATGAGGAAGAGGAACCTAGGCATAGTAAACATGCTAGAATCTCAAAATTTTTTGATCTAGATTTTCTAACATTTTTGTTAGAAAATGAGCCTTTAACTTTTAAATAAGCTATGTCCAGTCATGAGGCTCTTTTATGGAAAGAGGCTGTAAATAACAAAGTTGAATCCATCTTGCAAAATCACACTTGGGAATTGGTGGACTTACTAGCAGGTTGTAAACCTCTTGGGTACAAGTGGATTTTCAAGAGAAAAATGAAAGCGGATTGATCAATTGACAAATATAAGACAAGACTTGTGGTCAAAGGATATAGATAAAAAGAAGGTTTTGACTACTTTGACACATACTCACGATTACTTTCGAATAACATCTATTAGAATGCTAATTGCCATTGCATCTTTGAGCAATCTAGAAATTCATCAAATAAATGTGAAAACAGCTTTCTTAAATGGTGAGTTAAATGAAGAATTTGCATGGAATAACTAGAAGGATTTTCTATTTCAGGAAAAGAAAAAAAAGTGTATAAATTGGTTAAATCATTATATGGTTTAAAACAAGTGCCAAAGCGATGGCATGAAAAATTTGACAAGGCAATGATATCAAATGGATTTAAAATTAATGAATGTGATAAATGTATTTATATTAAAAACATAGACAAATGTTATGTAATAGTATGCTTTTATGTGGATGATATGCTCATCATAGTAAGTAATAATAGCATGATTAAAACTACCAAAAAAATGTTGAATAAACATTTTGACATGAAAGACGTGGGGATTGCTGATATAATTCTTGGTATGAAAATTACCAAAACATCAGAAGGATATGCTTTGTCACAATCACATTACATTGAGAAAATATTTGAAAAATTCAGCAAAGATGATAATCATCTTGCTAGAACACCTGTAGATGTTAATTTGTTCCTTTCTAAAAATGTACAGGAAAGTATTTCTCAATTAGAGTATGTCCAAATTATTAGAAGCTTAATGTACTTGATAAACTGCACTCGCCCGGATATAGCTTATGTAGTAAGTAAATTAAGTAGATATATGAGTAATCCAGGAGTAGAACACTAGAAAGCAATTATCAGGGTTCTAAGATATTTCTGATTTACTCATAACACTGGGCTAAATTATACTAGATATCAAGTATTTGAAGGATACTATGATGCAAACTGGATATCAGATACTAGAGATTCAAAATCCACCAGTAGATATGTCTTTAGTGTTGGTGGGGTGGCTGTTTTTTGGAAATCTTCCAAACAGACTTGCATTGCTAGGTTTACTATGGAATCAGAATTTATAATTTTAGATAAAGCTGGGGAAGAAGCAAAATGGTTTCGTCATTTCCTTTAAGATATTCTAATGAGGCCAAAACCGGTGCCTGCTATATACATACATTGTGATAGTTAATTAGCAATTGGTAGAGTATAGAGTCATATGTATAACGGTAAGTTGCAACACAATAGTCGTCGACATAACACCATAAAACAACTACTCTCTAATGGAGTTATTTCCATTGAATATGTGAAGTCTAAAGACAACATAGCGAATCCACTAACCAAAGGGTTAGCAAGAGAGTTAGTTGAAAATTCATCGAGGGGAATGAGACTTAAGCCTATTAAATAAAGAGTTACCACAATGACACCCATCCTAATTGACTGGAGATCCCAAAATCTAGGTTCAAAGGGACAACCGAGTTGTGTATGACTCATAAGGATCACCAGGGAGTCACACTCCTACCCATTTCCATGATGAAATAGTGATGTCTGTAGCGTTTTAGGTTAAGTAATGCTTTTAATGATTCTTATATTAGGAATACCTAGTGGAGTATGGCAAGATACTCTTCATGAAAAATCACCTATGTGAGTGTAAACAGGGCCGGTTAGATGAGATTTGTGAAGGGCTACAATTCTCTAAAGCACTCATGAAAGACCAGGTTGTTCAGGGCCAAAATGAACACAATAGTGAGAACTAAATTATGTCTGGTGATATACTGTGTAAGTTCTATTGTCTTGGGTTACACAAATGGCTGAACAGTTCAAAACATCATGTTCATTGGTTAGCTAGTAAATCCGATAGTGTCTCACAAGGGAAGGTTCAAAGCCAAAAGCTACATATCCTTTATAGAATATCACCGATTTCTGTACTCTTTGTAATAAGATCATTTTGTTGCATTTTCTCTCTATTAAATTCCATTCATGTGGGGAATTGTGTTGGAATTGTGGTTTTTTGTAGGCTTATTTTGGGCCAACTTTGAGTTGAAAATTGAGTAGGTCCTACACTTCTTTTGGGGTGGATCCAAAGAGGTGACGTGTTCCTTGTTGCATGCCAAGTCACATAGTACAAACGGTTCGTCAAAACCATTTATGAGTGAATGGAAAGTTGACGTCGTTTTCAAGTTCGCGGAACGGACAATTAAAGAGTAAAATGTGGGTTTGATTGAAATGATTATCTCACATTGAAACTTTCAGAGAGCTTGCACATGTTTATAAGCTCTAGGTAGACAAGCTTGGGTTGGGCACCCCAAGTTTATAGAATGGAGGAGTTATGGGCAAAGTAGGCTTTGGCTCAAACCATCATTGTAGACGTCCCCGAACGTCCCGGGAGGGAATTCCGTTCTGTTCATTGGGCTCACTACAATTTAGGACTCAATATAACGGCATGTATCTAATCTCGCAGAGTGCAATACAAGACCGATGAATCATCAAAGAGTCCAAATCCGGCAAATCATTTTTGAAAACAGATTTTTTTGAAAGAAGTGCCAAACATGGATTGCTTTACCAGATACAGAGTCGCCACCTAAATATTTATTTTGAGGGAATTTAGGAAACCCTGACTCATTGCCTAAGGCCATGTGTCCGTCATCACCAAAGTTGCCTCGGCTCGGGAACTTGGGTACGATTGGGGAAGGTCACTTCGTGAGCACTCCCGCTCGCCCGATCAAAGATCGGCCTCTACTAACCATGATATCGAGTTTTGAAAACATTATGTACTCTTATTCCGGTTATTAGCCTAGATTTACTACGTGATGCGCACAGCATACAAATATAGACCGGATCGCCTGAATTTGGAACAAAGCATCGCATATTTGTTTTTGAAAATGGTTTGCTACTCGTAAGTAGGCTAAAATGCAGATTTTGCCACCCTCAAGTGGGCTTAGAAAACATGGTGATTTGCCATTATCTAGTGGGCTTAAAACTCACAGTCAATGCATTATTCTAATTCAGATAATCCAACCTTCACCCACAGGCATTCAGGCAGTTATATCACATAAGCACATAGCCTCATAGTAAGCATGCTATTATGGCAGTCACTCACACACATGCAAGGATGCTAAAGCATAAACACTTATCGAGTACTCCAAGCCAAAACAGAAGCTATGTTAGAAATCCATGCATAATCCTAACTATACTGAAATGCCTAATGCAACACATGCAAAAATGCAATTATAATAGGCTCGGCTATTCTAAGATGGCATGTGAAATGCTACAACTAACAAGTATTCAACTTGGAATTGAAATACAATGCAGTTAGTATGATGCGCCGAGCTCGATGCATGCAAGACAGAATGAATACAAACATACGAGCATAAGTATGCTAATTGAAACATGCCCTAAACTAACCATCATAAGCTGGTAAATAAAAGGGAGAAAAACGTGGGGTTGGAAGACATACATCATACACACGCACACTTATTACAATTGTGCCCTCACTCGGAGGGTCCGAATAAATAATACAGTCCGAATAAATAATTACAGTCCGAATAAATAATTAAATATTACAAAACCCTAATTAATTAACAAATTAACTAGGAAAGCAAAATAAACTAATATGCAAATCCATGGACCGCCTCAGGTCAGTTTCGAATGATGAAAGATGCATGTTCGAGTTGCCTCGTCGGAAAATTCCTCGCGATGCCCCGATTTGCCTCTGTTTGCAATTAATCCCGGGATGTTGTGCAAAGCTCTAGAAGGCTGCTGATTTCTGGTTTGCTGCAACAGAGAGCAAGAAAGGGGCATGGCAAAGTATTTTTACATATGTAAGCACACCTTGATCCTCGTGCCACCAATTACGCATCTCGATACATGATGGCCGAGGAGTCGAATTGCATGACTCGATGTGAAATGAATGCACATATAAGCAAGTAAAGCCAATAACTCTATCATGGACAGTCAAGAGTGTCGGTGACCGGGAATTGAGGCACGTTTCGTCACTTCGGATATGAAACGTCCCTCGTTTCTCGTGTTTGGGCTAACTCCTATCCCAAACACAATGCAATGAGATGGCATACACAATGCGACTAACATGCAACCTAGCATACGCAATGCTATGGACTAAAACGGCATACACAATGCAAGATGGACTTACACCAATATGAGTGGACCTCAGCCACACTCACATCAGTGGCCATACGATGAAAATGAGACAACCGAAATTTATGCAAACATGCACGAAGGCAAAGGACCGATCCTAAGGCACAACATGCAACTCTAACAAGGCATGGCAAGGAATGAAATATGGCATAGGTTGGCACATGATACAGCTCTGAAATGGCATAAAAGATGGTCCCGAAACATGCAAGTATGTCACACAATGCAAGCTAGATGGCCTAAATACCAAAACTAGTGAAGCGGGTTACACTAGAGGTGCACAAAGCAATGTACCAGTGGCAAAACCAACCCCAAACAGACCCTAGACAGGTCTAAAACAGCGGGGAAATGGCCCAAAATGATGGCTCGGAATGTAAAGAAATGGAGCTCATTCAATGGTCGGTAAATGAGGCATACAAGCCCGACTCTCAAATGCATTTAAAGAGTATAAAACATGGAATTATGGCATTCACATAAGCTCTGAAATATGATTCAAAATGACCCCAAAGCATGAAAACAACTCAGTATATGCATGCAATAGACCTCAAATCTCAAAGCTAGACAAGTGTATTGAACTACAATCATGCAAAACAAGCATCATTCGACCATGAGACCCAAAAATAGAGCTAGGGTAGTCCAAAATATGCACAAAATCAGTTTAAGGCATAGTCAAAATGTGCTAAAATCAAGGGTCAACAAAGCATACAAAGAAAGCTAGTGAACCATGAGTTGTACTACAACTATATGAAGCATATGAGAGCTCACCAAACCAGCCAAAAACAAAAGTATTCCATACCAAAATATGCCAAAACACCCACTGAAACTCAGTCAATGTATGCAAGAATGATAGGCTCATTTGGAGGGCCATGCAAGGGGTTGTTCTATACATGCAAGATAGACATGCAAAATGAAAAAACCACCTCTAGACAGAGGTTATGAGGGCCCTAAAACTCATCAAAAATGGCCTGAAATGAAGCTAGGAAGCATGCAAGTAAAAGCCCCTTTGAAAGGCCTTGAATAGGATTGCTCTAGACATGCATAATAGACATTCAAAATGGCCAAAAGAGCTCTGGATAGAGCTTATGTAGGTCATAAAACTCACAAATAATGGCCTGAAACATGACTTCAAAACATGCAAATAGGGGCTCATTTGGAAGGCCAAGAAAGCTAGTAAAGAGAATAAGGGGTGAGAGGGTCACCCCTCTTTGATTTTGAGGCTCAAACATACATTTTAGCCACTGAAAATCCACTGGATTTTAGTGGCTAAAAGGCCAAACCGAGGCCAACACAAATGCTCTAATGCATAGCCCAAAACATGAGAAAATGAAGCATGCGAGCGGGTAGATGACCTCCAACAGAAAAAATGAACTTAATCAAACTTGAAAAGGAGCTCAAAATAAGACTTTTTTCAGTTTATGACAAAGCTCGAAAATGCTTTCAAGTAAGGCTAAAATATGAAGCAAAATAAGGACCAAAAGAGGGAATAGGTGACTTACCCTTGTAGCACAGCAATGCAGCAAGCTCTGGACCAAGAAAGTGAGCTCTCAACCTCCGAAATATAGCTCTAAGGTACTTAGGATGGTAGTGGAGGTGTTGTGCTTAGAGGTGTAGTGTAAATGGCCAAGAATAATGGAGTTTTCAAGCTTGGAATAGAGAGATATGGATGGAAGTGTATGTATGCCTTAAAAAAAATTGTGAACCCTTGCAAGTGAAGAGGGGCCTCTCCTTTATAGAGGAGAGGGGCTAAAGCTTCTTCATGAAGCTTAAAACCAACGTGTATGGAGGATGTATTCTGAGGCTTCCAGTTGGCACAATTGGCTTCAGCTCAAAGAGACAAAAAAACAGAAAGCAGGCCGACTAGTTAAGGTGGTCAGCCGGCCACTCCCCCTGGTCGGCCGACCAGGGGTCAAAAGGTTCAAGCAAGAAAAGTGGTCGGCCACCCTAGATTGGTGGTCTCCCAGGTGAATGCAACACAATAGTGGTATGGGAGACCAGAAATTGTGGCTCAAAAGTGAGGGAGACCAAGAGGTCAAAAGGTTCAATCAACAAAGGTAGTCGGCCTACCCATATTGGTGGTCTCCCAGGTAAATACAACTCAGTGGTGGTATGGGAGACCCGAAATTGTGGCTCAAAAGTGAGGGAGACCACCTACCTACCAAGAAAAATCGACCGATCGGGGAAAGGTGGTCTCCAAGAAGAAAAGGTGGTCTCTCACCCTACTACCACCTTCCTAACAATGAAACTAGGGTCCATGCCAAAAATGAACCCACACCGATGCAAAACGAGGGTTCGGGGGCCAAAACGAGCAGCCGGGGGCCCCGAAAATTGAGTATTAAGCACCGGAGGTGGCGTATAACCACGAAGGTCGTCTCCCGGGCCACAGTGTCCCTCTAAGGAGAGGAAACAAGGTGTGTGCCAAAAACCGGAGCAAACGGAGGTAGTTAAGCGGTCCCGAACCGAGGCACACGGCCGACGGCTCCGAAAATCGGAAACTGGTCTCCAAACGGGAATAGTGGCCTACGACCACGAAACGTAGCCTACGGCCACTGAGAAATGGTCTTTGAGACCTCTCCCTCCCTTCGAAAAGAGAAAATAGAGAAAACAGGATCGGGTTCGCAAACCGAGGCAAAGCACGAAAGAATCCCAAAGTCCGGAGGTAAGGCTCTCAGCCGAGACTCTGTGACCTCAGAATGAGCACAATATGCATCATCACCGAGCGCTCAATTGGCGGCGTCTGAGTCTTAAGGTCAGTCAAAAATGGGGTGTCTACAACCATACACGTGCGCGCACTCCGCCACTGTTTATCAAGCCGATAGGCCGAGTCGAGCCATGCCGGGTATGGGTGTGAATCGGGTCGGTCTTAATATTAATTTTTTGGACTAAATTTATTTGAATTTTTTCTAAAAATTCTTGCGAGAAAATTATTTTTTCTAAATGAAATTAATCCAAATTTTGCACCAAATTTGAATTTAATTTTCCTATCCAAATAGTGCATTTTCTAGGTCCATTTTCCAACTGGTTAAACTGTTCTAAACAGATTTAAATTTGCCCAGCAGATTCGGACGATTCAAACCTGTTTCAACAGATTAATTTCAAATTCATACCTATTTAGTTTGAATTTATATCTGTCAAGTTTGAATTGCACTTGTTCAATTCAAAATCATATCTATTCTGTAACGCCCTCGAAATAAACCCATAATATCATACAGTCAAGTTACAGGAAAGAGATATTATATTACAATCATCAGAGTATCCTTACAAAATGTATTACAAGCTGACAACAAAAGTAACTGCCCTATAGGCTTACAACTTTCCAAGTCAACACTTGGTTACAAAAGAGAATACTAACTCAATTACATATTAAGCCCTTGGCTTGAATTCACATGAAATACGTCCAAAGAAAACAAAACAACAAA
Source organism: Camellia lanceoleosa (assembly GCA_025200525.1). Taxonomy (NCBI): domain Eukaryota; kingdom Viridiplantae; phylum Streptophyta; class Magnoliopsida; order Ericales; family Theaceae; genus Camellia; species Camellia lanceoleosa. Next base: position 29,706 of record JANUSC010000309.1, read on the forward strand.
ATAGTCTGCCTGTCTTTAGCCTCCCAAGCTATGTTCTTGGAGGTGGCGTACCGTCGGTACCTAAAAATGAAGTCTCATATAGGGTGAGCCATGGCCCAGTAAAAATACACTAAACCAACTATAAACAAAACCAATGATAAACAATGACTAAAACAATAGCATTAGATAGATGTTCCACACTTATATTCCAACGTATACCATGTTACAGTTTCATGACAATTATGTCCATATTACAATTCATTTTCCATTTCTTATCCAACTTTAAGTTTGAAAACAAGGCTCAGAGTCTGGCCACATAATTTAATGAGATGATAACTCATCGCTAAGATACTTTCGAAACTTGTAATGGATACACTTTTTGGTGTTGTATCAAAGTCCACAAAAAATATTTCCATACTTCACAAATGATACTGATATATATTTTAGCACTATATCAAATCAAACAAACACTTCCATACTTCACAAATGATACACATTTTAGTGCTATATCAATCTCAAACAAAATCCGGTGTGGAGGTCCATCCCCCATCTTCCAATAAACCGTAGAGTACATCCCCCATCTCCTCCCACACAATACAATGTATATAAGCAATTATCATATACAAATTTAATCAATCAAGACAAATGACACACATTTTAGTGCTATATCAATGTCATACAAAACACTTCTATAATTCACAAGTGATACACATGGTAGTACTGTATCAATGTCAAACAAAATCTGGTTTAGAGGTCCATCCTCCATCTTTCAATAAACCGTGGAGTACATCCCCCATCTCCTCCCATACAATACAATGTATATAAGCAATTATCATATACAAGTTCAATAAATCAATACAAAATTTTGATGTATTATACCAACCACCATTCTCGATAGCATACTCAATTGATTAGTTTTAATTTGCCTAATCATCATGCATTGTCTACAACAATCAAGACTATTCTCCACCGATAGCCCAAAGCAGTTATTTCTAAATAGAAAATAAATGTACCAACTGGATAAAATATCACCATTTTGTCTAGGTGAGCGATAAATTAATCCGACTACACCTTTTAATCCCATACCCTTCGAATTAGAATATTTCCTATTCAATTTCTTATTTCCCTAAATTAATTATACAAATTAATTTATCATAACGATTAGGGCTTCTCCCCATATTCTCAATATCAACCCTAAGGTTCCATTTCCATCGATGATCCACATACAATTCCATTTTCCAACATATTCCACTCATATGGGTTTTAAACTTGAAAACTCCTTTTTTGAAAATTACACAAGGACCCCAAACTTTCTCAAAATTACCCGACAGCCCCCAACATATCAAAATGCCAAAATTTAAAGACGAAACACATAAGATGGAGTAGGATATCCCTACCTTGAAGTTAGAGCTCCAACGGAGAAGAAGACCAAACTCAAAGTGCTCCAAACTCCAAAATTTTCGGATCAAAACGTAGCTCTCGACGATCAATACACTTTTTGTAAAGGCCAAAGGGTAGGAGAACACTCTAACTAGATCAATCCTAAGAGAGAAGGGAGAAAGTAGTGAGAGAAGCTCTCAAAAATAGCTTTTCGGAAAAGTAAGAGAGAGAGTGGAAGTTGAAAAGTGATTCAAAAATGCCCAGCTGCTAACTGATATACGTATGATCCGCTCGAGCGGATAATAAAACGCTCGAGCGTCGAGCACAAAAACTAGACCCGCTCAAGCGCAAGAAGTCCCGCTCGAGCTCCAAGACACAAAAACAAAATACATCCGCTTGAGCGCGAAAACTAGTCCGCTCGAGCGTAGATTACCCCCTCCCAGAACTTTTACCGACATTGAACTACCCGCTCGAGCGTGAAAATCACCACTACAGAAGTTTTACAGAGGCACGAAATACTGGAAGTATGTAAACCCCGCTCGAGCACAAAGAGACCCGCTCGAGCGTATCACCAAAGAAACGAACTCCGCTCGAGCGCAGAATCATCCACTCGAGCGTAACACCAAAAACCTAGGCAACAACACTTGAAACCAAAACTCAACCTACCTGTTCGAAACACGCCCAACACATCCTAAAACTCAAACATAGGGAATTCAAGGATGACAAGATATACAACTATCAACTTCACGGAACCTAAGTCCGAAACACTGTACATAAAGGAGACAAACCCGGGATCGCTATATATTCGGATTTTCCAAACAGTCACCAACTTTTCTATAAATAGGAGACCTTTCCAGTAGATTTTCACATCCAAAAAATTCATCTCTCTTCCCAATTTTTCTCTCTCTTTGCATTATTCTTCATACTAGTTTTTAGAGAAATTTCTGAGAGTATAGAACACAGGTTCTAGTTCATCGTATAGATTGTTTGGAGTACTATTAAAATCTGTGTAGATTATTGTATCCTGAGAGATAGACGCTATTTATCCATAAACACCAAAATGAGGCGAATCTGTCTTAAGGACTGTGTTATACATTCGACTTGATCATTTTTTTGTATTTATTCATTTCGGTACATAAATTCTGTAAGTAATTTATTTTTATTTGTTTGATTTGGTTTTAAGTTATTTATTTTACACAGAAGATTGTTCCAACATATAACTCACCTAGTAATTCATTTATGCAAAAAATCATGTTAATCAAATATCGATAGTTACTTGATCAGATCATATTTCTGTTAATGGTAAATATGATTTTCAAAATAAACTATTCACAAAAATCTAATTCGATCAAATAGCTATCGATATCTGATCAACGTGATTGTTTGTAGAAATGAAATAATTGACGATCTCTACATATTAACGATTCGAATTATCGAAACAATATTCATAATGGGTTCTATGAGCCTAAATAACACAATCCAATCTACATAATTGACTAAAGAGAATCAATTTCTTTCCTAAGTAAGAGAGAGAAAAGGTTGGAGATGGTAGTTAAGTGTTCGTCACTATATCAGACATGAGGGGCTTGTTTTGATAAGTGGATAAAAGTTATTTTTTGATTTTGAATTATATTATCTCCTTATTTTTTTATACATTTTTCTAAAAAATAAAAAAAATACTTTTAATCTATTTTTCAAAGCAACCCTAATTATAATTGGTAAAGAAAAATGCCGCAGACCCCCAGTGGGGGTCACTGGGGGTCATGTGTTTAGCTCTCCCATTGGCCAAAAAAAAAAACTGTTTTTTTTTTTTTTTTTTTTTTTTAAGTTTTCAGCGAATTGTGGCCCGCCACCTCACTGGGGGTCGACCCCCAGTGGGGGTCTCTAGCATTTCCGATTGGTAAAAGACACCAAACAAGCATGCCACCTTGGTACTAGCTGCACACAAAAATTTCCCAGAGGGAGGTCACCAGCACTGTCTATTTTTATTTATTTATTTTAATGATTATCTTGTTTTGTAATATTCTTGAGAAGAAAACCCAAATCCACATTGACGTGGGATGATAAATTAAACAAATAAAAAATTTCAAACTAATTATTGATTTTTGTTAACAAATATTTAATGATCGATTAATTATCTTTAACAAAAAATTATTAAATAGTCTAAAAATATCATATAATATTATTTATGTAATAAAAATTCATGTTCTGCTTAGACAAAACAAAGGATATTGTTACCCTTATGCTTTGTTTCAAATCCACTTTTAACAATCTAAATTGTTCAAATTTTGGACGCGTTGAAAAGATTATTTAGTAAAAAAAATCAATCAGTAACTGCACAATCAATTTAGATCTCCAATTAGATCATCAAGTAAATTCGAGATGAACCAAGTCGTGATGGAATATCTTTCTAGTGAGAAAGGTTGTTAAACGAATTAAATTACTCGAGTTTGATTCGTATTCATCTTGTTAAAAACTTGTTCAAGATCAATTTAGTATATAAATAAGTTAGATTTGAACATAATTTTAAACTAGTTAAATTTTCAAACTAAGCTTAAACAATTACTACTCGATTCAACTAGATTATATGTGTCATAAAAAAAATCAAGCTATTCAAGTCGAACTTGTATTCGACTTGTTAAAAATTTATATAAGATTGACTCATTATGTAAATAAATCAAATTATATCTTTTAAAATTTGTTAAAATTTTAAATTAAATTTAAATAATTTACTCCTCAACTTAACTTCGTTTATCATCTTAACAATGAAATCCTCGAGAATTGCAAAAGATTTATTTCTATATACACTAATTGATATATTAATTAGTTTATTAATAAATGATGTGATATAATTTTAAAAATTTTAAAATTTTTTAATTTATATAATAAGTAAAGTTAATAATAATGTAATAAAATATATTGATATATTAATTAATAAACGCAAAACCACCGGTTGAAAATATCATTTTAAATGGTTGAGTCTTTGTGAAGTCATGTATGTGTTTTATTAATTAGCTTACCTTTAATGCACATCTCATCTGTTTTTTGTTTAATGAGGGTTCACATTGTTAATTTGTGATTGAAATGAAGTAGCGTGGAGGAGGAAGCCGGGTCGGCGCCGAGCCATAACAAACATATAATATATGGTAAATTATGTTTTTTTAAGTTTTAAAAAATATAATAAAATTTACAATTTTGATATAATTATATTAACGGTAAATTATATTGGTAATTTTTATATTTTATCCATTATATCATTTTAATCCTTATAATTTTAATTAGCTCAATTTTGGCCCTTAATTTTAAATTTTGTGTTAATTTAGTCAAATTGATAATGTCGATTAAGATTTTTTTTAAAAAAAAATCATTGAATTAGTTGAGCTTAACATATTGAGTTAAACAAATTTATAATTTTTTCAATAAAAATATAACACATGTTGCTTATATGCATATTTTCCATCAAAAAACACATACAATTGTAATTACTTGGACTAATTTGAGATAAAATTATAAATTTAGGATAAAAATCGAGTCAATTAAAATCATATAGACTAAAATGACATAATAATGAAAATATAGGGACTACTGGTTAAATTTGCCCTTATATTAAATTTTTTAAAATTTTAATTTACATAACACTTAATCTATTTTTAATCAATAATTCATTAGTTATATGAACGAAAAAATGATATTATTATATTTCGTATATTGAAATGTAGGTTTTTCTTTATTTATTTTTACAATTTCATACTATCTGTATTAATTTTAATCTTTAACTTTACTTTAATGGAGATCAGTGTAATTATATCAAGATTATGGACTTCAAAATATTTTATTTAAATCTCAAAAAAGTTAAGTGTAATTTATCATATAATATAAGGCAAATTACACTGACCTCTCTTGATATTTGAAGTAAATACAACAAATTTTAGAATAATTACATTAATCTTCCTTTTACCAAAGATAAAGGGATTAAAATAATACAAATAGTATAAAGATATAATTATAAACAATATAAAATATGCATTTCATTGTTTAAAAAAAAAAAAGATAATATTTTTGTTTTTCATTCATATGATTACTATTCGAATAAAGAATCCGAATGCTTTACCACCAAATTAATATATTTTTTTTATTAATATGGACAGTACTATATGTATCAATTAATATACCAATATATGTTATGACGTTATTATTTTAAAATTATAATTTCACTCAATATACAAATAAATATTCAAAACTTTTCAAATTATATCATATCATATGTTAGTACACTAATTGATATATATAACATTATTCTATTAAAAAAATACTAGACACTTCAAATTTTACTAAATTTTTTATCAAATATCTCACATAAATATAAAATTCACACCATATAAATTCTATATAAATCACACACCATATAACACATTTAGCCTCTGTTTGGCAAGTTGATTTTCAGACTTTTTTGGCTATTTTAGCCACAAAAAATAAAATAAGCTATTTTAACTATAATAAACAAAACATCACATCCAACCTATAATCATTACATTCTTCTCTTATAAAAAAAATTAAAAAAGTCAAAAAGTCAAAAAATCCTTCTCAAACCAAACTTTTTAATCTAAGCTAAAATAGACAAAAAAAACTAAAAAACTAAAAAACCAACTCGCTTTTCAAACCAAGCCTTAATGAAAAAAATTAATAATTTTTTTTTTAAAATTTCTAACCTTATATTTATATATTAAGCAAAAGGGTCTTTTAAAACCCAAGGCTTGTGGAACCTCTAATATGCCCATCCTAATTTTTTGATTTTTTAATATTTTTTTTAAAAACAAATTGACTTGGTGATTGGTGATTAGTTCAAAGATTATAATAAAACCCAAGGCTTGTGGAACCTCTAATATGCCCATCCTAATTTTTTGATTTTTTAATATTTTTTTTAAAAACAAATTGACTTGGTGATTGGTGATTAGTTCAAAGATTATAATAATTACAATATTGATTACAATAAACACTTAATTTATAAAAAATCCATGCTTTAAAGCCCATCTATATATTAAGGAAAATGGTCTTTTAAAACCCAAGGCTTGTGGAAGCTCCAACATGTCAATCCTAATTTTCTAATTTTTTTCCTTACTTTTTGCATCCCCAAGAGACCCATGTAATTATTGTGTAAATGCCTCTTAAATAAATAAATAAACACTTATTAAATTCTTTCAAACTCCTCGGTCAAACCCCATGTATTTAATTTATTAAAAATTGACTTGGTGATTGGTGATTGGTTCAAAGATTGTAATAATTACACTATTGATTACAATAAACACTTAATTTATAATAATTATACTTATTAAATGAATATATATTAAGGAAAATGGTCTTTTAAAACCCAAGACTTGTGGAAGCTCAAACATGTCAATCCTAATTTCCTGATTTTTTAATATTTTTTTTAAAAAAATTGACTTGGTGATTGGTGATTGATTCAAAGATTGTAATAATTACACTATTGATTACAATAAACACTTAATTTATAATAATTATACTTATTAAATGAATAACGCAATAAATGAAATCCTAATTTCCTTACTTTTTGCATCCCCAAGAGACCCATGTAATTATTGTGTAAATGCCTCTTAAATAAATAAATAAACATTTATTAAATTCTTTCAAACTCTTCGGTCAAACCCTATGTATTTAATTTATTAAAAATTGACTTGGTGATTGGTGATTGGTTCAAAAATTGTAATAATTACATTATTTATTACAATAAACACTTAATTTATAATAATTACACTTATTAAATGAATAACGCAATAAATGAAATCTTAATTTCCTTACTTTTTGCATCTCCAAGAGACTCATGTAATTATTGTGTAAATGCCTCTTAAATAAATAAATAAACACTTATTAAATTCTTTTAAACTCTTCGGTCAAACCTCATGTATTTAATTTATATATTAAAAAAATAAAAATAAATATAAATATCTATAATTATTTCGTGTATAGCACGAGTGATAGACTAGTAATATTGAAAAAGAAAGGGAACTTGGGATAACGAGGAGGCTAACAAGGAAGGTTAAAGGTCAAAACGTCCTTTCAAAACTGACGCTCAAACGCATGTGAAAGTGTAATGTGTGTGTGCCACTGTGTGAGAGAGAAAGTGAGATCTGTGAGTGGTGACAAATTCCAACTGTCCAACATTTTCATACATTTTTAATGTTTATATATTATACATACATATGTGTCTGTATCTCATTTATAGAGTTGAAAGCAGTGAATGCAATTAATGGATTTGGCTCCAAGCTTCCCCATGCATATTTATACCCCCATATATTAGTCTTAGGCCTCGTTTGGGAACATGTTATTTTAGTAACTTTTTGACTTTTTACAAAAAGATGTACAGAAAAATAGAGAGGTGATGTGACTAGTTTTAGTTGGCTTTTTGACTTTTTGGCTAAAACAATCAGTCCCCAAACGAGTAGTATATTGTTTTTTTTTATTTTTCATTTTTATCTTTTTATAATCATAATATCTGTCACTTGTTATTACAGTCAACAATTCTTTATTCTTAATTTTTTTTATAAAAATATTCATAATTATTAAATTATGTAAAAGTTTTAAATTAAATAAAATTTGATACATAAGAACTATAAAAAAATTTATGAGACAAAATGATAAAGAAAATAGAAAAAAATACAATTCAATGAGAAGTGAGGCAAATATTTACCAAGGGTGAAAATCTTAAATGCAAAATTCTCTCTCTATCGCTTTCTAAAATTTATTTTTATACAAAAGGGTTACACCCATTTGTAATTATTTTTGATTATGTATATCGATCAATCATATTCTTCTGGCCGAGCAGAGTTTTGCAAAACTCGAGCTCAACTCGAAAATTAATTCAATTTGAGCTCATCTCAGTTCGTTTATACTAATTATATTTGACTTGGAATCAAAGTTCAATAATAAAAATAAATAAATCAACTTGATAATCAAAATGGGTTGGCTCGTTAAATATTATTTCTATATTAAATATGTATAATACAATATATTTTATATAATTTATTTTATTATTTAAATGAATAATAAGTGAGCTGAATTTTATGAGTTGAGTCGATTCTAACTTGATCTTAGAATATTTATTGAACAAGTCCAAAAATTTGACTCGAACTTGTTTATATACGTAACAAATTGAGCCAAGTCAAAGTCATAAGAAACTCAATTCATTTACAGCTCTAGACACATTTTTTATGGGTTAGGCTTCTTTTAAATTCAAATATAAACTTAACTATCATGTTCGCGTTCGTAGAGCTCACCATGAATCTTGTTTTAATGCTCCAAATTGTTCATTTTGTAAGACTTTTCACTCAGTGGCGGATTTACATTAGGCCCAGGAGGGTCATGCGCCTCCCTGAGTTTTGGATTTAAAATTTTTGAGCAAACTTCACTTTACATCCATGTGGTTTAGGCCATGTGCGATTTACCTCCTAATATTTGAAAATGATCACATAATTTCCTTATGATTTGAGGACTAAAGCGTATCATTAACAATTTAACAAAAGACTAAAATATCTCTATATTTTCGTCATTTGTTTGGAAGACAAAGTATACTTTAACCCCATGTGCTTTATTCTACATGTGATTTAACCCTTGTACTTTATTTCATGTGCGATTTACTCTCTTGAATTTTGAAAATGAGCATATATCCCCCTTATGTTTGCTACATGTTTCACACTTACTGTTAAGTTGGATAGAATGTTTAATGGTACACTTCAGTTCACAAATTACGTGGGAGTTATGTGGTCATTTCCAAAAGTTAACGAGGTAAATTGCATATGGTTCAAACTACAAGGAGGTAAAGTAAAGTTTGCCCTAAATTTTTATAATTTTTTTTTACATATATACAAAGAAAATATTTTAAATAAAAAATTTATACAAGAATAATATTTATAATGAAATGCCAATGGTAATTTTTAAATTATGAGATCATAGTGATTGTTTTTATTGAAAATAAAGGGACCACAAGAAATTGTATTATTATGTATGAAAATTCTGTGAAAAAATCTTAATATAACATTGATATTGACATGCAAAACATATTTAATCTCATTATGTATATGTGAAAGTTACTAAATAGTTACTTACGTGTAGCAAGTAGGGTTCACTATCCCATATTCTTTACTATTAGTTTATGATATCACATATTAATGATGAGATAGTATAATAATTATATTGAATTTTTTCAAATCATAATACACTAATTATAAGTAACACAATCTTTTCCATCTTTTTCAAGGTCAATCATAATATTTCCTGTGAAATACTTTAGTAATAATTTATTTAAGTTTTTATAATATTAATTTAAAAATTATTATTATCTTATTATTGTTGGTTATGAGAAGAAAAAAAAATTGAAATTGTAATTAATGACTCCCCTTCTAATTTAATTTTCTGACTTTACTACTGTCTCCTCTACTCATTAAAAAAATTAAATCAATTAATAATTGTAACCCATTCAAATCTAAACTTATGAGAAATTCAACTTTATATTTGTATATATTGATTTCAAAAACTTAAGAAACAAGCAACAGTAAGGTCAAGTTTGGCATCCTCCAAAAAATTCAGAAAGTCAAAAAGTCACTATCTTATTTAAGTCACATCATCTTATTTAAGTCACATCACCTCTCTAACACATCACTTCAAACCCAACCCAAATCCAACCCATATTTCATAAAAAGTCAAAAAGTGCACTTATTTAGTCTTCCCAAACTTGGCCTAAATGCATTATTGAGAATTGATGCGATGTAGGAGACTACGAGGTTTATCATAACCAAGAAAGCCTGGTATTCATTAAATTTCACTGGACAAAGGTTGCTTTCAGATTGAGGACCAGCTTTCCTATGCTATGCTATTTGGTGATGTTTTTCGTTTTTTATTTTTGTTTATTGAAAAAAAATACCATGTGATAAGCTCATTAACAAAGGGTACAACCAAAGGTTTGAAAAAGAAAATATATTATACTTGAAATTTTAGTCAAAAATCATATAAAAAAAGTCAAAAATTATTTTCCTTCTCTTTATTTTTTGTATGACTTCTCATAAAAAATAAAAAAAATATTTCTGAATACTTTTATGCTTTCACTTCACATTTTAATTAAGAAAAAAAAAAAAACCAAAAAGATAGTAAGAAAATAAAGAAAAATTATTAAATATTCTTAGAGTACCATGTGTCTGTATTCTCTAATCAATTATCATTCAATATGTCTTTTTATGTTCCTCAATCATTGAACACAATATCTTACTTACTTACCTTTTTCACCAATCATAATATTATAAAATATTACGTGTTCCTACTTTAAAATTATTAAATTATTAAATAATTATCCGCAAATAGATTCCCAAATGAACTCTGGATGACATCATGGTGAAGGAGGATACATACAGTGCTGCATCCAAATTCATCTTACTTTACCTTTTGTGTTTTTTTGGTACATCGGAAAAGGATCTCACTTTACCTTCTCTCTCTCTCTCTCTCACACAAACACACACACACACACACACACACACACACACACACATCAAATGACAGTTTTATTCTCATAATAATTTTCCCTGAGTAGATATAAATTGCCAAAGTCAAGATTTCCTAAAGAATTTAGAAGGGTAATTTAGTCCATTCACAATAATTAACAAAAAAGTAATTTTCCAATAATTATTTATTTTCTACCATCTAATGTGTCATCTAACTGTTGGCACTGCATCGAAAATACAGAAAAATGTTTAGAAAATTTAATTTATCACTTTTAAAAATCACCTCCTAATGATGTGTCTGATAAATATTAAATGTTAATTTGTCAAACATTCAATCAAGTGGAGTCTGACTTCAATGGTACATTATTAAGAGCTCATTTAGGGGTAATAAATTTAGGAGATGTAACATTGTTAAAAAAAGAAAAATGCTTGGGAGCACTAATTAGTGCTCCCACTAATTAGGTGGCAGTGGGTCCCACCAGTAATGATGTGATATTTTGGTTTTGGAGTTGTATTTTTTTTTATTATTTTTTTATTTTTTTAATGCATTATTGCTATTAGTGGTGGTGTTTTTAATGGGATGAATCATTGTTTTTAAAAAAATACATTTATTTGGTGAGACCTATTACACTAATAATGGTTGACAAAGAAAATGATAAACATAATATAATATAAAATTTTGATAAGTAACATTATTATTTAAATAAATAAATTATAAAAAAAACCATATTGTTAAACAAAAAGAATGAGGAGACCCTTGAAGGTTTCGACGGTTAACCAGTTGATCATTATGTAAGGTCACAACCCTCACAAACAGCAGTGACCCTTAATCCAAGTTCAATACCCCAACTCGTTTTTTCTACACTTCTCTTCTTTCCCTAAATAAGTAAATGGCATTCTTGATTCTTTTATTGCCTATAAATGCACATAAAATCTAGTTGCATTTATTGATGGGTAATCACTCAAATTTAGATGTTTTAATCAATTGATCAAACTCTTACATCTCACTAAGAAATCAAGGGTTTTTTTTAGTTGATTTCAAATAGAGTTATAACAACAACAAAAAAAAAAGTTTCTCTGAAGTTTAAATATGAATTTGAGGGAACTTGAATGGCCCGTAAGGTTCACCAAATATTTCATTTTGATAATCAAAATCATTCATTTTATAAGATTATCCGCATATATTATCTATAAAAAAAATTAAATTGATTCAATAATCATTGCCTTTTGTGTGTGTGTGTGTGTTTTTCTTTAAAAAAAATAGATGATTTATTTAAATAAGTCTATTTTTTCAGAAACAAATACGTTAAAATAAAATATTGCAATTATTGGATTGACCTAATTTTTTTCATAAATAATATTTATTGAGAACTATTACAAAATGAATAATTTAAATTATTGAATCGAAACTTGTGGTGTACTCCACGGGCTCCTTATATTTTTTTCAAGTACAAATACAACCCAAAAATGAAAAAAAAGAAAAAAGAAAAAAGAAAAAAGAGATGTTTCAGACTGATCCATGATTCAACTAATGATGACATTCATTCTATATGTTTATTTATTTATTTTATTTAAATTTAAAAAAAAAGAAAAGATTTAGCTGTGTTTATTTGATCTCTCCTACACTTGTGCATTGGTAGTTAAGAATGGTAGATACCAAGGAGCAATCACATGTACCGAACAAACCCAATAAATAACACTAATATTGAATGATTTGAAGTTCCTTTTGGAGCCCCCCCAACTTTATTGTTCTTTAACCTTTGCATCCTATGTGCGTTTGGCAACTTGGATTTAGTTGTTTTGGGTTTGTTTTTTTATAGTTTGCTATAATAATTTTCTTTATGTGAAGGTTATATTTCTTTTTTTGTGAGGATTTTTCCTTCTCCTCTATAGAGATTAAGATTGTTCCTTCCACGAGATTGATCTGATTTTTTTATTAGTTTTGCAATAAAAATTTTCTTCCTGATTAAAAAAAAAAAAAAAAAAAAACCCTTTGCATCCTATGTGTGCCAGTGTGCCTCTTTTTCATCCATGATAAGAAAAGTAAATCCAGAAGAAACCAATTGTACCCCCCAAAAAAGAGTATCTTCTTGCTTTGTTTTCAAGTTGCTCAAGTCTTGAGTCTTCAAACATGGAGGCCAAGAATTCCTCCCCCCACCACACCCAAAAAAAAAAAAAAAAAACCAGGGACAAAATAGGGGGGAAAAAAAGGATGAATATTTTGAAAACTTAAGATGAGACGAAACTTGGGAAGCAAAAAATATTTAAAAAAGGTGGTCATAAAAGGCAAAAAGCTAACAATAAAAGGAGGGAAAAGGAAAAGGGGTCAAATGAAGTATAATAACTATCCACCCTTATCATTTTGGGGTCATTTGGCAACATGGGTTAAAAGTTAAAAGTCAAAAGTCAAATGTCAACTTTTGATTTATTTTGAGTTATATTACCTCTCATATAAAACAGTAAAAAAAGTTAGAATGGTCAAAAGTTTTTAATTATCTTTCCAAAACACTCCTAAGTTAGTGTTTTAGGGACCATTAATCCAACTTAACTGGTATTGAGATCTTAAATTTGTGAAGGAAAAAAAAAAAAAAAAAAAGAGGAAAAAAGAAAAATATAGTCAAAATCCTTCCATTGAATCTTATTTAGTAAAAATGACAGTCCAATTTATTTTGTTTCATAAACTCCCTAAGGATGAGACACATAATTGAACAAGGACAAAATAATTTTTTTTTCTTGGACAATATTGTCTAATATGTTATTGTGAAACAGAGTAACATGTTACTGCTTACATCAATTTTGACGGTAATTATTTTTTTTTTAAAGAATTTAAGAATTAACATAGATCTTGTTTAATAGATCTTAATGAGAGAATTTTAAAAATACTAATTTTATTAAAACTCGATATTTAGATACAAAATTATATTATTTTAAATTTTAATATTTTGGGAGACTTACGTGTAGGTCCTAATAGGTCCTATGATAATTAAAGACATTTTTCATCAAACACTATTAAAAACCATTACTAATTGTTAATTTTCAGCAACAGTTTGAAAATAGTGTCGCAAATTATGTCACTAATTATAAATTTTAACAACAATTTAAAAAAATCGTTACAAAAAAATGTAATTAATTTTTAACTTTCAGCATAGCTTTAATTTGAGTTGTAGATCCTACTCTGGAAACGGAGGTACCCACATTAATAGCAGGCCAATTTGGCAACTTTTTGTTCAATTTCTTGTGGAGTAAAATTCTCATTAATACGAGTCTAACTCTTATGACAAATGAATTTAAATTTCTAAAAATTGGACAATATTTAACACAATTGCCACAAACAAGCAAGGGGTGGAATACCACAAAGAGAAAGTGTACCTAATAAAAAAGAAGCATTGTAAGTTTTAGCGATAATTTATAAACACTATGATAAAAAAATGTCACTAATTGTTAATTTTTAGCGACATGTAAAGAATCGTCAATAAAAATTATTTTTAACGACGATTTTATTAGAATTTGTTAGGTTTTTATTCTTGGCAATCTCGTTTGACAAAACTCTTTTGAGTTGTAATTTTATTCGCATTTTTATTTCAGTGAGGCTATGAGTTTATTAGATACGAATCCAACCCGAATCGAGCTGTTTGCGGAGAAGTTTGTGATGTTAATGCTTTCAAGATTGCCACTTCGCTGATTATTACGGGGGTCGAGCTGCCCGGTCAGCTCACGGCTGAAGCAAAATTCAAAATTGCATTCAAAATTGCATGTCAGCCGTTGCTCGCTCGAGCCAAGGAGTGCTCGCTCGAGCTAAGACTTTCTCGCTCGAGCCAAGGAATGCTCGCTCGAGCCAAGAATTGCGTCCATACAAAAACCTGAAGAAATGTATTCCTCGCTCGAGCCAAGACACTAGTAGAAATCATGAAAATTACTCTCCTCGCTCGAGCCAGGAAAGCTTCGCTCGAGCGAGCCTCAGAATCCGGATTTCTCGAGGAGTTTGTTTTCTTCCCAATCTTGGATTACTTTTGGTTCTCTATAAATACTTGGTTTTCTCCAAAAACTAAGAAAATTGATTGAAGTCCTCCAGATCTTCTTTTTGGTTCTTAAAGGTTTATATCTGGGGATATTTTGTTATTTTTCTTTGATGTTTTATTGAGTATTCAACTCATGGTCTAAAGAGAGTACATCAAAGGCTTGTTTGTTCTACACAAAAGAGAGAGTTGTTCTTGGTTGTGAATTACGAAGAATTGAGCACAAGCTTTGGAGGGAATCCGGAGTGGCTCATCAGAAAGACAATTCCGTGCTGAAGATGGGGTTAGAAGAGGCACATAGAGGTTGGTTCAATTAGGCGTTGTGAATTCGCTAGATAATTGAGAGTGATACCTGTGTAATTCCTTTATATCTTCTTAGTGGATTGTTCTTGTGGCTGTTGCCCGTGGTTTTTTTATCACAATTGGAAGGTGTCCAATTGTGGTTTTTTCACGTAAAATCTTTGTGTCTCTTTCTCTTGATTGTTTGATTGGGATTGTTATATTCTGTTTAAAATTGATACATAATCACAAATCAACATCTAGGTGTTTTCTAGATTTTTCAATTGGTATCAGAGCGGGTCGTTCTATTTTTTTTAAAAAAAAAAAATCTTCTTTTAGATCGCTCTATTTAAATTTTTTTTTTTTTTTAGAACGAGATCTTGTTTGATTTGTGATAATGGATTCAATTCGTGAGGGAAATTCTATGGTTCGACCACCCCTACTTGACGGATCCAATTATTCTTTTTGGAAAGCTCGGATGAGATCTTTTTTAAAATCTATTGATGAAAAAGTTTGGCAATCCGTCATGAATGGGTGGACTGAACCAACAATTACTGTTGATAGAGTAACTTTCCCCAAACCAATTGATAAGTGGGACACAACTGATTACCAAAATAGTAGCTGGAATAGTAAAGCTATCAATTCTCTCTTTTGCGCTGTCACACCTGAAGAGTTTAGTCGTATTTGTAATTGTGAAGTCGCAAAAGAGGCTTGGGATATCTTACAAACTATTCATGAGGGCACTCCTTCTGTTAAACGATCAAAACTTCAAAGGCTCACATCTAGTTTCGAAAACCTTTCTATGAAAGATAGTGAGACCTTTGATGAATTTTATGCAAAATTGAGTGATATTGTAAATTCCAGCTTCAATTTAGGTGAAAAAATACTAGAATCCAAAGTTGTGGGAAAAATTTTGAGATCCTTGCCCGATCGGTTCCAACCAAAAGTTACGGCTATTGAGGAGGCTCAAGATGTTGACAACCTCAAGCTAGATCAGTTGGTTGGAAATCTTCAAACTTATGAGGCACATAGAAATTTCAAAAAGAAACAAAAAGATCTTGCTTTTAGTAGTGCTCATAAAGTGGTTGAGGACTCTGATGAGGATTGTGAGATAGATTCCAAGATTATGGCTGCTTTTGTTAAACAATTTAAAAAATCCTTTTTGAATAAAAATCCTAATCTTTTGGAATCTACTCATACTCATAAATCCAAAGGCAAAGATAAAGTCAAAATTAATTCTATAGCCAAGAAGGAGAAAGGAAAGATACAAGGGAACTCTGAAAGCGTCCAATGTTATGAATGCCAAGGATTTGGCCACTTTGCTTTAGAATGCCCCACTCGTTTGAGGAAAAAGAAAGCCCTCGCCATCACTTGGGATGATGAGTCGGAATCTAATGGAGATGAAAGTGACAATGAAGATCAAGGCGAAGAGGGACATAAGCAATTCCTTGCTTTCATGGTGGCTTCCGAAACTGAAGGACAAACAGAGTCTCCGAAAAGGTCAGTTGAGAATACTACTGATGATGAATCCTCGGAGAGTGATCATGAAGAGCTTGAGCAAGCCTATGAAAAGTCAGAGGAGTCTCTTAATTTATTCAAATTGAATGACAAACTCACACCAAAACGCAAAGAATGTGAATGTGAGAATGCCAAACTAAAGGAGGAGATTCCCGAGGCTAGGATCAATGCCATCAAGATAGCTGATGATCAACAAGTTCTTTGTGCAAAACTGTTGACTTGTGAGACAGAGAGGAATGAGCTACAAGAAACTCGTGCCATGTATGAAGAAAAGATTGAATCTCTCGAGATGTCTCAAGTTGCTTTGGAAGAACTGATGATCAAGAAAGAGGAAGAGCTCAAGTGTGCCATGGTTACCATTGGTCTTTGGAACAAAGGATCAAAGACTTTGGAGGATATCATTGGGTCTCAACAAATCTGTTCAGACAAGAGTGGCATTGGCTTTGGAGATAAGAGAGAGCAAAAACAGAGTGCTTCCACATCTTGTGATACAAGAACTCAAGGAAAGGGAGGACAAAAGATTCAACAAGAGAAAAGACTTCTCAAACTCCCTAGAGTTGGTAAGGTAAAAGAAAAGAAGGTACATCCTGTTTTTATTTGTCATCATTGTGGTATGCATGGCCATATTTGCCCTTTTTGTTATAAATTGCATGGGAGAATGTCTCAAAAGGGTAGAAATTCGAATACTTTTTGGGTTAGGAAACAACCTTACTTGTCTAGGTGGAATACCAAGATTCATGAGGGTGTTCACAACACCATGTCATTTACCAAGACCACTAGACCTGATTTTATTAAAACCAAAAAGATTTGGGTAAGAAAACTTGACTTGTGTTAATGTGTTTACTCTGTTTAGTTTTTTTGGGTCTCTGTGTTTTTTTTTTAACGAAAAAAAAAAATGTGCATGTTTCATTTTTTTTGTTTTGCGTTATTGTTGAAAAAAAAAAAAAAAAATTCAAAAAGATTTTCTTAGTATGGTTTTGCAAGTTTGAATTTTTGAGATGTCCTTGGTGCATATTGGAATTGAAGAGAATATCCATTACATGTTAATATGTGTGTGCTTTCTGTGATAATTACTCATTTTGGAATGTGTGTTCTTTGATTAGTATGTCTCATTCTGTACACACTCTTGGATTAGCAAATATTGGAGTCTTTTGCCTTAGTGGTTATTTTTTCTATGGACTTCTGGCATGATATCTTTTGCTTTTCTAGAGGAATTGACCTATACTAGCATATCATGGGTGATGTTGAGTCTCTTAACCACCTTCCATCTTTTTGCATCTCCACGGCTTTCCCCTCTATTCTTTGCAGTCCAGCATGAGGAAAAGGCTACCTCAGAGTCACCAACCAGGCCATCCTTAATATATCCATGCTTCTCTGGTTCGGTTTCCATACTCTTGAGCGTGTCAGCCGCCAATGAGTGTGCAAAAGAAAGAAAGAAAAAAAATGCAAAAGAAAAGGAAAAAAAAAATGTGCAAAAGAAAGAAAAGAAAAAGATGTGAAAAAAAAAAAAAAGGAAAAATAAAGGATTCATTGATTGAGGGGGAGCCTCCGCCTTTACTCACCAAATACCCCTTGATTCCTAGTGGTTTGACTTTCCTTAGTTGTGTTCAGATTCTCTTGTCGGAGGTCCAGCCTTTATATCACTACTAGGATTTGAATCTTGTGTTTGTCGAACTCCAAGAGTCACATACACACTTTTATCATGGGATCTATGCTTTTCACATAATGCATCACTTTCTTTTATGAGGAATTTTCTAGAGGCTGTGCACATTGTGTTTTCAAGTAATTGTGCTTCTTGGATAATCTTGTATGTTTCAAGGTACAAATCTGAAATTCCTTGCTTGCTTCACCATATTATTTTTTGTCGTTTTTCTTCTTGTTCCTTTGTTTTTCAGTGTGTGTGGTTGTTTTTAGTGAGGGGGAGTTTGGTTTATTGTTACAAAAGTTTGTTCGCATGATTACTTTGATTTGTTTGATAAGGAAGATTGGCTTTTGTTGCTTGCATTCTTGCATGTCCTGCTATTTACATCATCATATCATGCTTGTGTGGTTTATGATCTTGCTTTTGTTGTTTGAGGGGAGAAAGTTGTTTTTTCATGTGTCTTAGGATTTCATGTTTTCATGTCATGTGTCGGGTTTCAGGCTTTCATACTACATGTTCTTAAAATCTCCAAGTCACATTTATTTATGTTTTCGATCTCATACTTCAAGATAATCTTGTCATATGATTATTGCTTTTCATATACTCTTGTGGGACTAACATTTGTTTTGGAGATTGTGGCACTGATAGTTGTTTTGCAGAGATCATGACTTTGAGAAAGAAGTTTGTTTTTGTTGGATGTAATGGGCTGGGGTGATTAGGATTTTATTTGTTAGATGTGTTTTGTCACGGCATTGCCAAAGGGGGAGATTGTTAGGTTTTTATTCTTGGCAATCCCGTTTGACAAAACTCTTTTGAGTTGTAATTTTATTCGCATTTTTATTTCAGTGAGGCTATGCGTTTATTAGATGCGAATCCAACCCGAATCGAGCTGTTTGCGGAGAAGTTTGTGATGTTAATGCTTTCAAGATTGCCACTTCGCTGATTATTACGAGGTGCGAGTCGACTCACGGTAAAAGCAAAATTCAAAATTGCATTCAAAATTGCATGTCAGCCGTTGCTCGCTCGAGCCAAGGAGTGCTCGCTCGAGCTAAGACTTTCTCGCTCGAGCCAAGGAATGCTCGCTTGAGCCAAGAATTGCGTCCATACAAAAACCTGAAGAAATGTATTCCTCGCTCGAGCCAAGGCACTAGTAGAAATCATGAAAATTACTCTCCTCACTCGAGCCAGGAAAGCTTCGCTCGAGCGAGCCTCAGAATCCGGATTTCTCGAGGAGTTTGTTTTCTTCCCAATCTTGGATTACTTTTGGTTCTCTATAAATACTTGGTTTTCTCCAAAAACTAAGAAAATTGATTGAAGTCCTCCAGATCTTCTTTTTAGTTCTTAAAGGTTTATATCTGGGGATATTTTGTTATTTTTCTTTGATGTTTTATTGAGTATTCAACTCATGGTCTAAAGAGAGTACATCAAAGGCTTGTTTGTTCTACACAAAAGAGAGAGTTGTTCTTCGCCAGAATTTCAAGAATTCGAGCTGAAGCTTTGGAGGAATCGGAGTGGCTCATCGAAGACAATTCGTCTTTGAAGATGGGGTTAGAAGAGGCACATAGAGGTTGGTTCAATTAGGCGTTGTGAATTCGCTAGATAATTGAGAGTGATACCTGTGTAATTCCTTTATATCTTCTTAGTGGATTGTTCTTGTGGTACATTGTCTGCGTGGTTTTATCACAATTGGAAGGTGTCCAATTGTGGTTTTTTCACGTAAAATCTTTGTGTCTCTTTCTCTTGATTGTTTGATTGGGATTGTTATATTCTGTTTAAAATTGATACATAATCACAAATCAACATCTAGGTGTTTTCTAGATTTTTCAGAATTTATTTTTAATAGGACTTGATGGAAATTAAATTTAACTATTAGGATCTATTAGTAGTTTATCCTAATATTTTAGTAATAGTAGTCTGTGTTGGACTTTTCAAAGAAAACTTTTTTTTACTTGTTTTTAATGCATGAAATTTTATTATGATGAGGTTTTGATAAAATCTCCAAAAAGAAATGAAGGTAAAGCTATATATATATTTATAGAATTCCTCTCATTTTCTTTACATCCACAAATTTAAGATCCAAACACATTATTAACAGGAAAAATGGTAAAAGAAAGTATATATGTAGATTATAAAGACAACTTCAGAACTAAATAATGTGATAGTATATAACAAAGGGTCAAGTTAATGACAATCAATAGAGATTGTCAATGAGGAGAACAAACGTCGAATAAATTAGACTCTGAATCTGTTTTGTACACATCTCAAAGTATTTTGACATATTTGTGCACACTTTGTATACATTCATTGACGTTATTGATATCCTAAAGGATTGTCTTTAGCATTTTCCTTTAACAAATACAAACTTCACTTCCCAAAGGTTGAATTCAGAGAACAAATTTGTTCACACCAAGTGAACAATACACACTTATCTATTGGTTGCACAATGAGGTGGTCCCACCACTAATATCAAAATCATTCAATGAACATCAAGTTTAATGTTCATATATTTATTTAATGTGTGAATAAATTTATACTCGTTGAATTCATTCTAAGTATTTTTCCTAAGTATTTTCAAGCTAGCACAATTATTATTATTTACTTCATCTTACTACCAACAATACTTAAGTTTGTGTTGTTTGTTTTTTATGATTTGATTTCTTCACATAAAGCTTTACAATGATGCAAGAAAAGTAAGGATTTTTTTACATGTGCAATATCTAAATGTAGATGGTACATGAAAGAAATGGCAGACACACACTGACCCCCTCAACCATTTTACTTTTAAAACATTTTCCATAACAAAATTCAGATCAATTCTATACAAAGCCAACCCTTCAAACCCTAACTTTAGAGCCCTTATACAAAGCCAACCCTTCAAAAAGAAAAGGATAAAAAGAATCAAATTCAAATTCCAAGGCAACTAACTTGGTGACAAGATTTGAATCTGCCAAACTTTCTTGTCCAAAACTCGTTGTATCTTCTAATCTAGCAACTTGTATGTGCTAAACACCAATTATATCAAAAATTTCCAGTCAGCAAGCAAACAAATGAAATCCTAACACGACACGCGAGCCTCAGAGAACCGTCCACACCACTTGGCCTGTGATGATTGGAAAGCTTGTCCACTTTGGATTGCCGTTGGAACGAAAATCGAGTCAAATAAAGATTGCCAAAACTATGATTTATTAGTAGCAGAACTAATATGAAATTTGAAAAGAAGCATGTTTTTCAAGAGGTCTTCTAAAAATAAGAAGGCACTGTCTATCTTTGAGAGACAGTTAGTTGTTGAAGAGTAGATGCAAATGGTGGTTTTGGCAGGCAGGTGAAAAAGGCTACCACCAAACAAATTGCATGCGATGGGATGCGATATTGGATTGATGATCATGAAATGGAATAATTGCTCATGAAAATTTTATGGAGGAGGTTTATTTGAAAGGTACAGGATGAGAGTGTCTCTGTGCACTTTTATGTCACTCATTCATGAATGCCCCAATCCTTTACAATGAGGTCATTCATCTTTCAACAAGAAAAAAAAATTAAGATTCACTACCTCAATTTTGTCCCTTCTTAGTTATTGAAACTAATTAAGTAATTTAAACCTCTCTCTTTCTCACGCGCGTGTGCACACAAACAAATGCACAGATAAACACGCCAAGTATAGTTAGTTGGGAAAGGAAGATGTGGCCATAGAAAAATCTAAGCAATAAGCTTTATTGATGCGATAGTAAATAAAATGAACTACAACAAATCAACTTGTTGTGAATCAGTAAGCAAATATTATCTTCAGTAAGTACTAAAATTGGAATGAATACATTTAGATTAAAATCAACTCCTTTTTATTTGTTTTTTCTGAATTAAGCTTGCAAACACATACATAAATGCTCCATAGAGTACAGAAAATAAGCATAAAATTGCATCAATGAAATTTTAGTTTTTTCATGCGCAAAATTAGAACACAGAAAAATGCATAGGAAGTGCACTGTGTGGTTTAAATTTATTTTTAGTACGACTTACATAACACTCAAGATAAATCTCAATCATACATTACACATACACTTTCGGTTTTGATAATAGTTTTAGAATAACATGCGAAGTAAAGATAGTTCTTACAAGTAAGGTACATTTAGGTTGTTTCAGTCTAATTTTTAAATCAAAGTTAAAGAAGTGAAAGAGCAATCGAGCAAAGTTAGAGATACAGTTTAGCATAGGTTAAGAGCATCTCCAACGGTAGTAGGCATTTTACCTATTTAAACAGTACTAGAAAATATACATTTTATTTTGCCTGTCAAATGTTTCATGTTTCTACTTCAACCATGCTCTTAGCTATTTATCTAAATACTATTAATTTTATAGAATGCCACATCAGTAACAAAGATGGAGAGAAATAATCCTAATGATTAAATACATTTTGCATAGTCTTGAAGGCTAACTACATATAGCTAGTGAATGTGAGCTTAGCCAAAATACCTAGTCATATGCTTAGTGCATTGGAGTTGAAAAAAATGAGTCACATTAGGCATTTTAACTAACAGATATTATATGCCTAGTGGGTTGGAGATGCTCTAAATGTGATGCCAAAAGTAAAAATTGCACATTATTAAGATCAATATAGTAAGTAACAAATAGCATATCTTACAGAACAAAAAAATATATATAATAAGTAAAACATTTCAGAAGGAATTCTAATAATCTTTAATACATAGTACTACTTTATGTTCACATTGGCAAGCAAAAACAAAAATAGGATGGCTAAAAAATGGAAACAAAAATCTACCAGTCCACAACTAACTCTCATTCCACGTCATATACTTGAAATTTCTACTTCACGCACGTAAGCTGAATTCGATTTCACACGTATGGTGTCATTATCAAATCATGGAATGCATATATACTAAAATTTATGGTGAAGTATCGCAATTCAATTTATGTGAAGAATTAACTAACTACCTTACATTGAAATATTGTTTAAGCAACATTGCACAAGAACAATGTCTTCATGTAGATGATTCCCTGGAGCTAAGGGGAAGTATGCAAAGAAAGAATTATAATTTCAACAAAACACAATATTCAAATGGACAGAAAATCGAACCTCAAGATATGTTGACACTAATCTTTAAGCACGAAACTCAGTTACACTAAAATATTTTTTTTCCATTTCCCTTATTTTTATTTTTATTTTTATTTTTCCTGCTAAGAAAGCTCATTTAAAAAAATTTAAATAAAAAAAGGATATTGTTCAATACTTAGCGAAAAAGAGAACAAGTATATCGTGCAATTCTAGTGCAACCATACACCTGACTTAGGGAAGCTTCCCTAGTCTATTCCATGGACCTTAGCAACTATTATTCTTGGTGACTGGTGAATCATGTCTTCTCACCAAAAGAGAGGGCATGTGAATATGGGAGAAGTGTTATATGGTCTTAGGTAGAACTCAACCCCAAAAGCTAGCTTTTGATGTGAGGGTGCCCTCACACTTATATAATTAATAGTACTTTAGTACTCAGGTGATATGGTACTTTGCTTCACACGCTTCCTCACGTCCAATGTGCTCACTCGGCAGCACTCGCGACATGTAGGCCAAGGACACACACCCTATCCATCCCTGAGTACTCCGAGTCTAATATCATGTTGTACAATCTTGGGTAGAACTCAACTCTAAAAGTTAGGTTTTTAGGTGAGGGTGCCCACATGCTTATATGCTTAACATTACTTTAGTACTCAGGTGATGTGAGATTTCGTTTCACAAGTAGTTGAGAGACACAAAGCATATAACAATAAACCAATAACAAACCTAAGGAAACAAATAAGAAGTTGAGGGAAACATGAATATCAAAATAGCCGTTGTTATCTATGCAAATGCAAGATTGTTGGCATGACATATTGGCTACCTACAAGGCACGGACACTCCATTTTAGTTGCCATATTTGTGTTCGACACATGTTAGACACTAACATGCCTTGGATACAACAAGACACCATGCCGAGCACGTCACATGATGTGTCAATTTTTTCTATTTTTTTATTGGACCACTTTGGGGGATACATCAAGAATACACGTGTCTTGACATGCCATAAGACATGTTTGGGGCTTTATTATAGTTTTAGAAAGGTGGGTTTGGTGATCAACGTATATCTCCTTGAAAAAATCAGTTGTCCCTCTCATTGTGCTATTGTTTCTATTATCTGCATTTATTTACATTGATTATGTAGAATATTTTGTGTAGACTTGATAAATATTTAGACCGTATCATTACTTCCTAAGAAAAATATTGGGGATATATGTGTTTTTTATAGATGGTCTATTCATTATTGAACATAAATAGTTTGGATAAGTGTGATGTAATGTTTTGCATTTGATGAAATAGTATTTTGTAATTGAAAGATGTCTAAATTATAGATTGAATGGTTCTTTCATATTGAATTTGTGTTAGTTTTTCATTTGGTTGTTTGTGGACATAAATTAACAGATAAAATCTACATAATTTATTTTTTGTATCTCCATCTTGTCTATATCCGTATCCATGCTCATGCTTCTAATTTGGCTATTCTGTTTCTTAAATTTTAATGGGGTCCCAGCTTATTATCAAGACAAAGCATGTAATGAGCCTTATTTATATACTTGCACTCATTTCTCATCTGCATAAACTTAACTATGCATACACACGAACTTGGTATTAGTGGCAAACTTTTTCTAGAAAAATGATTGTCCAAGAATGAATCCTCAAGTTGCTAACATCTATCAGATTCACATTTACCAAATTCTAGTTACTAATTCCTAATTGTCAATGTACAAGTGGATGCGGACCATCATAATCATGGGATTATTTGATGGAATATCAAAACGAATGAAATTTTTAAAAAAGCTTTAACCATTTGATAAATCACTTTTTCAAGAATAATATTCATGATTCACCTCTGTATTACCACAAACTGTTTTTGAATCATCGTCTAATTCATGGATTTCACCCCACTCAGTTTTAGGGGAACATTGAAGAAGGGGCTACAGAATAATAAGGTGTATTGTTTTCGCCGTTTCACATTGTATCAGATTATATTGAACTAGATTTGACAAGCACTCTGAATCTCATAATAATTAGTTTTTTGTACAAAAACATCTTTTAATAAAATTAAATTCTTAAGTTTTGATATCTGCGAATTCTTCTTCCTCTTTTGTCACATAAGATATACATATAGATATGTGGTGTTTGTATATCTATGACCCCCATATATGGATATAAACATTACAATCCCTAGAAAAGTCAAAATTTGTAAGTCCTTCGTCTTTAATGCATCAAGCAAAAATGTAAGCAACCAAGAAAAAAAAAATTCTCTTTTTTATGGATATTGATAGTAGCACTCGAAGAATATCATAATTTGTCAACGTCTTTGCTATTCATTCTTCTTTCCTTTGCAAGTCTATGCATATTTTAAAATGAATCAACAAAACAATCCAGTAGATTGCACCACAATAAACCACAGAATTGGACTAATTTAAGTTATATATAAATAGGGTACATTAACCTATTGGTGAGTTTAGTTTCAGGAATTTTAAGAGGAGACAGAGAGTTTTTTTTTGGATCCTTAACCATGCAAAAATTCAACCTATATAATGTTTTCACCAAGATTGACAACATGGTCATCAGAAGAAGCTGATCCTAAACAAAGAAGTACCTACTTTGGTGGTGACCAACTGAACACAAGTACAACCCAAAAACCTTTGTTCACAGACTTGCACATCTCATCTATAAGCTCATTTGCTAACCCATTTTACTGAAAGTCCTCAATTCTCACAAATTTGCCTTGCGAATTATCTTTCACACCTTTAAAGCTGGCAAACCTTCCTTGAACACTCAGCAGTTTCACACACAACAAAATTTTTATCTTATGATCATAATCATTATATAAGGCTGCATAGGTCAGCATCGACCAACGTAATTAAAGAGTTTGCACCATGTCCAACTTAAAAAGAATAGCTTTTTCTTACAAATATCTAACATGAATATACATCGTATTGTATAATTAAGTTATGGTTTGAGCTCCAAAGTGCATATTTGAGCTCACTTATCTCAGGGACAATAGGTCTAACATCATGGTCCTTGATGGCCTCAGATTTAGAGACGCCTGCATTTGATTAGGAGACACCTCTTATTTGTGATACAAGGACTCCAATATACCATCATTGCACATGTACAATCATGGACTAAATAACGGGGAAAATTCTTGATTTAAAGAAATGATTGTTGTTGAAAGAAGGAAGATAATACAAGAACTGGAACAGAAGATCTCTCAATAAGCTAGAAATATAAAAATAAGGAAGGAATTACACCAACTACAGTAAAAAAATTAATAAGCTGACAGGAATCTTCAAGAAAGATCTCAACAGGCTGTACTCGGCTAAGTAAATCAGGGCCAAAAGAAACTCCAAAAAATTTAGAAAATACCCTGCAAATATAGATGGAAGATCTGAGGATACCTTACCCATTATTACCCAATTGATCACATAAGCATATAGCCTCTTTACCATTTTTTTTTATTGGCAGAAAAGAAACTTTATTGATGTAAGAGCAAAATACAAGGTACAAAATAAAATACATCAAGAAAGAGAGGCAAGTGCAAAAGTATCCTGATGAATTAAATCATCCCAACTATGTTGGTACCAAAAAGCCCATCCTATCATTTGCTAGCACTCCCAAAGTTGGTGAGCAACCAACCAAAGTAACAGAAGAAACTCCTCTACAACATTAGGACAGCATGGCAGTCCAACATATCAGCATAGCAGTCCACAGTTGAGCATAGCAGTCCAACATATTAGTTCATCCACCTTCAGCCAACATATCAGTTCATCCACCTCTATCAATCACCAAGACTTTGCAGCCAGCTTCTTCCCATACAAAACCTGAAACAAAATCAGCAGCAACCCCACAAAAATAGGACCAGCAAAAGAGCATAACTAGTGTACATAGACCTACCAGATACACTAAATGCAACTTCTAACTTGATGAATATTAAACACAAACTGATTCACTGTGTACCCTTGCCCAAATGAGTGAGTTTTCATCCAAAGGGCCACTCTAACTTTAATTGGCTCACAGAGATCTTCATGATAGAGAAGGAACCCCAGTAGATCACAATCAAGCAGATCAGCTGTAGTTTAGCTTATGGTGTACTGTGTCACATGGAATCATACACCATAACAGAGTTAGTTAGAGTTGGTTAGTTTGTTACACATATCTGATATGTATATATATATACTGTTGTAAGTGTACTGATGAAATCAATCAAGATAATTCAATCTCAATAATTATTCATGGTATTAGAGCACTGAAGCTTCGATGAGCGTCTCTACAATGGCGATGTCTCCGATGATAATTTCGTCATCTTCCTCTACGATTCATTCGAATCTCAATATGTTGATCTCTAATCAAAGTTCTCTTGTGACTGTAAAACTATATAATGCAAACTTCATCATTTGGAGTAGTCAAATGAAGAACATTCTTCGCGCTACCGATCTGCTGAAATTTGTTGATAGCTCGTATTCATGTCAAGTGGACTGTATCCGAAATTCGTCTGGTTTAGAGGTGTGCAATCCTGAAGCACTTCAATGGAGCATGATTGATGCACATTTAATAAGCGGCATCACAACCACTCTCTTACCTGTTATCTTTACCACAGTTCTTCATCTTCGAACTAGTTCAGCAATTTGGCTTGCATGGACAAATGATTTACAACTCTCTTAAGATCACATATCAGTCAGCTTAAGAACAACTAAAATTCTGTCTCGAGAAATTGAGGTATATCTCAGAAACATTAAAACTCTTGGTGATCAACTTAGCATTGCTTCCTCATTTGTTGAAGATGAAGAGTTTTTACAGTTCCTTACATTTCCGTACTTCAAATTCCTATGCTGCACTTCATTCATAAGAGTAGTAATAAACCTCTATGAGGCTGGGTCAGATCATTGTAAGTTTTTCATTTTACTTAATGAAATTCTGAAATTATTCTTCACTTAATTGTTATTTACTAAATTCTTCTAAACAAGCCACCAGTAAAAGTCCTCTTCATTGAAACTGAGAGAACTAAAACACAATTGTCTGATAATTAGTTGGCAATTAATCTTTTGTAAGGACTGATTGATCCTTTCTGGCACACTTAAAATTATAATGTTAACCTTCGAAAGCCAAAAAAGTCAACAGGGATAGAATTTTTTGACTTTTGTGAGAGAAAAAAATAAAATGATTATGTTTGGATGTGACATTTTATTTTATTGGATTAAAAAATCTATTTTGTCATTTTATGATTATTTTAGTTAAAAAATTTTATTTTAATTTATGTCAAAGGATGGCTTAGAAGTTCACATCATCTTTACAACTTTGTGAATGATAGTTCAACCATTGATTTTGTGCCTGTTTCATGATATCAACTTTGAAAGACTACATTAAAAACTATATTATTTTCCTTGATAACTAGAAAATTATGTTTATTTATTTATTTTTATCTTTTTAAAGGGAGACTTATTTATAAATCATTTTTCAGATACATATGGTAGGCTAAGTCCTGTGTAATTTCTTATAGAGTCTTAAGTCCTATTTAGATAAGAATATATTCCACAAGATCCTATATAAACATAACATGACATGACACTTACATAAACGTAACGTAATGTGACACTTAGATAAACGTAACGTAGCGTGACACCTACATAAACGTAACGTAACGTAACGTGACACCTATATAAGTGTAACATAACGTGACAACTACATAAACGTAATGTGACACCTACATAAAAGTAACATAACGTGTCACGTTACATTTCGCAAACTTAATGAGTTTTTATTTTTTTAAATTGAATGTGAAAATGTTGCTGGTTTATATTGGTGTCACGTTACGTTTTTATATAAATATGATCTATGGCAACATTCCATTTTCTATATAGGAAATTGAATGTTGTCATAGATCATAGGTGTCACGTTACGTTACATTTATGTAGATATGATCTATGGCAACATTAAATTTCCTATATAGGTGTCACGTTACGTTTATATAGATATGATGTATGGTAACATGCAATTTCTTAGGAAATTGCATGTTACCATAGATCATAGGTGTCACGTTACGTTTATATAGGTGTCACGTTATGCATAGGTGTCACGTTACGTTTATATAGGTGTCACGTTACGTTACGTTTATATAGATATGATTTATGGTAACATTCAATTTCCTATATATGGTTTTACTATTATTTATGATATTAACAACTAATATAAGTGTAAATGTATCAACAAACTTCCCACAAGACTTATGGGAACATAATTTTTTTAGTAAGATCATATGTAGCATAAGCCTCCCTAATAGGACTTATAAATAATTTTTTCCTTTTTAAATGAAGAAGTACATTCTTGGGTAAAAGTTTTGAGGTAGGAAAATAGCTAAAACTCTCATAGTTAGGCTTAGAGCATCTCCAACTTTTTATTATTTATTATTATTTTTATCTAATTTAATTTTAAATTTAAGTAAAAAACTTGATTTTATATGAATTATTTTAACCTTTTCATCAATTTAAAATTTTTTTTTTCTCTTATCCCAAATTTCATTTTTCATCAAATTTGATAGAAAAAAAAAAAATCATCTTCAATGTTTTATTTTAATTTTTTTTATTAAATTCAAATTTGATGAATTTTTAATTTGGTAATTTTTTTCCCCTTAATTTGATAAATATTTAATGAAATTATTAAAGATAATTTTTTTATTAAATTTAAATATAAATTTGATAAAAAAAAAATAGGGAGATTTGGTCAAAACTCCCTCATAATAAAACTTTAACGCATTAAAGACAAGTACAAAAAGTTTTTCTTAAAAATTTCAACACATACCACCATTACCAAAATATTAAACTTTAAAATAATATAACTTTTGATTTAGATGTCGATTTTTAATAAAATTAATATTTTTAAATCTCTTTCATTAATATCTATCAAATAAGATTCATATTGATTATGAAATTCTTTAAAAAAAATAATAGTAAAATTGTTACCGTCGAAATTGATATAAACAATAACGTATTACTCTGTCTCACAGTAACATATTACTTTTGTTCAAAATAACATATTACTCTGATAATATTGTCTTAAAAAAAAAAAAAAGAATATTCTACTTTGTCTTTACTTAATTATGTGCCTTCTTCTTAACGGGTTTAGAAACAAAAGAAATTGGGCTGTCATTTTCACCAAATAAAAATTCTATGGAGATTTTGGCTAATTTTTTTAAAACAAATCTAAGATTAGAGATGCTCTTTCACTGCAAAAAGGGATAAGCTCCTCTTTGTATGTCATTTTGCAATATCTCTTTATATTTCTCGTGGGTCTCAACCCTAATTCAATCCGTCTAACTTGTTACTAAAGGTTATTCATACAAAAATTAAACTTTATCAGATAATTATAAATATATGAACAAATGATTTAATTTTATAATAATACTTACCACTCATTTTATAAAATAAAAAAAAAAGATTTATTATTAGATTAAGAAATAGACTGTTGAAATTATTTATGTGAATTTTAATTGAAACTCACAATTTGAGGAGTTGTTTGGTAAGAAGCTAAAAGAGTATATTATCATTTTATTCTATTTAGATCATATTATGCATCTTTATGCATCTTTTTATAAAAGATAAAAAGATAAAATATTATGCATCTTTATGCATCTTTTTAGATCATATTATCATTTTATTCTATTTGAAACTCATTTTATTCTATTTGAAACTCTCTATCATATTATGCATCTTTTTATAAAAGATAAAATATTATTAAAGCCCCAATTGGGTTGCCAATTTGAGTTAAAATAGTCATATAAGATAAAATAGATTATTTTAATTAAATATGATAAAATGTCATATCTAACTCATAATTATTTTATTTTTTCTCACAAAAATTTAAAAAAATAAAAAAAAAAACTATTCTAAACAATTTTTTTAACCCAAAGCTTAAAAACAGTGAAAAAAACTAAAAAATTAACCGACTTTCTAAACTCAAATAATTTATTTTCAAATAACACTTGAGTACGTAAAAATACGAAGAAATGAGTCCAATCCAATCCAGTACAATTCTGCATACTCATTTGTCACAAGTCTTCGCGGTCTCTCTCTCTCTCTCATGTATATATATATATATGTGTGTATATATCGGATTGTTGACAACACACCCAAAAAGTGTAAACCATCTTTTCTAATTCCACAGCTTAATCTAGGGTTTCCACACCCTAACCTAACCATACATGGATCGTAACCCTAAAACCCCTACAGAATCGAATTCGATTCCTTCTTCAACCTAGGCTCTCATTTTACTTTTTTAATGTTTTTTTGTGAATTGGTGTGAGTTTGCTGAGAAATTTTGAATTTTTTTATATGGTTTGTCAGTGAATTTTGGGGGAAAATTTGGATTTTTGTTGTGTAGAAATGGCTGCTGCTGGGGAAGAAGAGGTTGAGTATGAAAGTGATCCAGAGGAGGCGAAGCGGTTGCTGAGGATGCGAAGGAGAGGCTAGCGATGATGAAGAAGAGGTGAGAGAGAGGCCGCTGAGGAGGATTGATTCTAGGGCTGCGATTGGGTCCGATGGGGAATCGGATGGTCAGGGTGCAGCGGCGGAGTATGATGACGAAGAATCGGAGATAGAGGAAGAAGAGTTGGAGGTGGAGGAGGAGGAGGAGGAGGAGGCTGATGTGGTGGAAGAGGGAGAGCATGAGGTGAGAGGTGGCAAAGACAGTGTCGAAATTGGCGGCGAGGATGAGAAGGAATTGGATGGGGATGGACGGAGATCGGTTGGGGAGTCGATGGAGCTTCTTCAGGGTGTGAATCAGGTTGAAGAGGAGAAGAAAGAGAATGAGCCATTTGCAGTGCCAACAGCTGGTGCTTTCTATATGCATGATGATAGGTTTCGAGACAATGCCGGTGGTGGTCGACACAGGTATATTGCCATTGAGTTCTGAATCTTGATCGTTTTTAGCATTAATTTAATTGCAATGTATGCGTTTATGTTGATAATGAGTATGAATATATTTTCAGAGTATTATGGTGTTGGGTCTTTATGTTCATTTCATAATTATTCATGGTTATGGTTTCCTTGCTTAACTCTTGACTTGTATTTTTCTTGTGTTGTTTACAACTTGTCATAAGTATTCGTGGAACTTACATGTAGAAGACTATGAAATGTAAATTTGGTAGGGTTTTTTTTTTCTCTTCTCAAATTTTAGCACCATATTATTGATTTAAATAAGTGTACTTTTGATTTTTTACAAAAAGATGTGCAGAAAAGTAGAGAGGTAATGTGATAAAAAAAAGATAAAAGTGTGCTTATATATCACACCCCAAACAAGTTCTTAGTTTTATTGAAGAGTGTATTTTAGTCCATATTTCTCACTGTTATGCATACATATTCAATGAAGGGTGTATTAGTGGATAGTTCTCACTGGTATGCATATGGACACTGTTAGTTGGCAGTCCTGCAGAAAAGATAAAGTTTATAAGAAATAAGCTTAACTTTAATGTAGTGTTTGGTTCATTAGAATGGAGTGGAATCGAATAATGATTCCATCAAAATATTCATTCTCATGTTTGGTTGATTAAAATAAATAATGAAAAATACATTAAATAGAATCATCATTCACCATCGTAAGGGAATGATGTATCAAAAAATCAGTTTGGATTCATGCCTAGTAGATTAACTACAAAATCAATTTATTTACTGAGAAAATTAATAGAAATATACATACAGAAAATGAGGGATCTACATATAATTTTATACATCTAGAAAAAGCTTATGATATGGTGTTTAGAGATATAATATGGTGGGTGTTGTAGGAAAAAGATGTAACCAAATGGTATAGTGATGCGATAAAAATCATGTATAATGGAGTTGTGATTACAATTAGATCACTTCTAGGAGAAACTAGTGAGGTTCCAATCATTGTAGGGTTGCATCAAGGGTTAGCTTTAAGTCCTTACCTATTTTCCTAGGTCATTGAATTAACTAAACACATTCAAGATGACATCCCCATGGTGTATATTGTTTGCTAATTATATAGTTCCAGTAGATGAAACTAAGGAATTGACACTAAATTTCCAGAGACTGGAGTCTCTATGTCACGTAGTATGGGGCTTTGGTAGGGCATTGTGGGGGAAGACATGACTTCATGCATTACATTTGTTTTCATTTTAGGACTAGGGATAGTGTTGAATTATGGAGTCATCATTGGTGTGCAGAGAAGCTTGAAGTATCTTCTTTTGCCTTTGCGTATATTGCTGTCAACAAAGGAATGAAGGAGTGGCATTTAGTGATTGTGCAAAAAGATGTATTAATGATTTTTAGGATATTACTTTCCATGAACAGTTGAATGATTGGAAGGTTGGAGTTTTTATGGAGTACCTTGGTTGCCTTTTATAGTGTTTCATGTTTGGGAGGAGTTCAAGAATGCTCAACAAGTAGGCCAACTCAATCGATTCAATCATTAAGGTTGCTGAAAAAAATTGAAGTTCC
Organism: Camellia lanceoleosa; assembly: GCA_025200525.1. NCBI lineage: Eukaryota > Viridiplantae > Streptophyta > Magnoliopsida > Ericales > Theaceae > Camellia > Camellia lanceoleosa. Next base: position 63,551 of record JANUSC010000309.1, read on the forward strand.
ATGATATTGATGCTGATTGGGAAAGTTCCATAGGTGCTGATTAGTGTTAGAGAAAATTGCCCATAGATTGGAGAGAGCATTGTTTTCTAGAGGCGATAGGTATACCCTCGGGTAGTGAGTTTTGAGCATTATTCCAATCTATTATTTACCATTGTTTAAGATTTCAATTGGGGTTGCAAATAAAATTGAAAAAAATAATGAGGATTTCTTCGAAGGAAAATATTAGGGAGAAGGGCTTAGTTGGTTAATTGGGAAACACTCTCACTTCCTAAAAAGGGGATTTTTTGCCATTGGTAATATTGTGGAAAGGAATATTGCTTTGCTTGGGAAGTGGTTATGAAGATTTACCAATGAGTGTAACGCTTTGTGGCATTCCATTATTAAGAGTAAATATGGGGTTCATGCTAATGGGAGGGATTTTATAGTGGCTTACGTGGTAAATGGTTCATCTCCATGAAAATCTATCATGGAATGGTTTCATTTGCTCTTACAATATTTTCATTGCATCTATGGCACTTTCCCAATTGACACCGATATCGTGGAATTTCATTTTTTGTTTTAAAAAATGTTGATGTTCATGATTCAATTGAGTTGGCATCCTTGTTGAGCATTCTTGAATGTTTCTTTTTGAGGCTTAATGTAATTGATAAATGGGTTTTGTCACTTCATTCTTCGGGGATTTTCTCAAGCAAGTCATTTTTTCAACACAATCATTGATAATCATAAGGCTCCTCCTTTTCTCGTTCATGCTGGGGAGTGATTGTGCCTCTCAAAGTTGAGGCTTTTGTGTTGACTTTGGCTCATAAGGGTCTTATGACCTAAGAAGCATGGATGTGGCCATGTGACACAATGCAAACATGCGGACACGCTAATTTTCAAATAACGCAAGACACAACACCTTGGGGATGTTAGGAAATCAAGGAGCCCACAAGTGCACAACAATCATTAGCCCAATCCGTCGAGGAGAAACTTCAGAGCCCATGTACTTAACATCATGGCTTAACATACATTATTTGGAACTCGTAGATTATTTGTAGTGTATTTTGGGAGTTTTTTTTTTTATTTTTATATGTATAGATAATCTAGAATTTTGTTTTATTTATCCCTTGATGCCCTTTTCTTTCTTCTTCTTCTGTTTTTTTATTTTTTTATTTTTTTTATTTTTAATATAAATAAAATCTCTACTTATCCAAAAATTAAATAAATAAATAAACAAAATTGATAGGCAAATGTGTTTACCAACAGGTCCTACGGGCTGAACTTATTTACTCATAAGTCCTAAATATATATATATATATATATATTTTACGTATTTGCCTCTCATTTTGATAATGAATTTTGTTTGACTCTTTAGATGTATGTTTTGTGTTTGTAGAGTGATCATTTGGTACTGGTAATGATATTGATAAATTGATCAAAATGATAAATGATTGGGACATTTGGTTTTTGTTTGTGAGTTTTGATTTATTTTTAGTTTATTTGTGTTAGTTTGTGTATTGAAATATGATGTGAGAATTGCAAGTAGTTAAATTGTATTTTTTAAAGATTTTTTTATAATGGTAAATTTATCATTGAAAATTAGAGCAAGACTTGGTGGTAAATAAATCTGGTCCATAGGTTCGGCTCGTAATCATCCCTAGAATTTTATTATTTAGAGCATCTCTAGCTGGTTAGTTTTTAGGTGTACCACAATACATTGCAATAAAAAAATTCACTCTAGCAATGTAGTAAATGTTGTACTAAAATAACATTTTGATGTTTTCTATGTCAAATTAGCATAGTGCTATTTTATGTTGCACCTTTGACAAGTTGAATTTTTTTTATATAAAATTACGCATATGCATTATAATTGGAATTTGAAGTCAAGATAAAATAAATGAGTGAGAGCTAATTTTGTATAAATAAATTATAAATTAAGATATGTGTTCCATGGACTCTTCTATTTTATCCTAAAGTGTAAGGTAAGGTTGTGGGATATCCGTCACTTTGTACCCGAAATTGACATTTGGGTCTAATATTTTATGATGTTTGAAGAAAGAAGAATAAACTTACGTTTGCTAGTAAAGAAACATTTCTAACCTCTCACATGGACGAGAGATGGAACTCATATTTTCAATAAATTTACATCTTATTTAAGAATACTATATAATATGCAATATATATATATCCATGACGCTTCCGTTGTCCAACTTTTGGATACATAGTCTAATATCTTAAGATGTAGGTTTATGAAGATTTTTTACTACTACTCTTTTACTCACTTGCCCATATTAGAAGACTATAACTTTACCTTTACCATATCACAAAAACAATATGAGATCCCAAGAGGAAAATCAGCAATGAGTCAAATCATGGGCATGCTTTTGTGAAGAACTTGTTAGACACATTAAAGGAATGGAAAAGAGTTGTATAATTTTATATTTTGCATACGCTTCCAGATGCAACTGTCTATGGAACTCCTGTGTTCTGCTTTTTTCATTATTTATTACCATTAATATCATGCTCCTGTACACTTGTTTGTAAATTTTTCTTTTTTCATGTTTCTTCTTTTTTGTTTTGGTAATATTTCAGTGTTGATTTGATTTTTTAATATTAACCTGCTTTTATTTTTGTGTTGGTTATTTGAATTTTTTTAGGCGGACACTTGGTGGAAGGAAGTTGTGGGAGTCAAAAGACGATAGGAAATGGGGGCATGACAAGTTTGAGGAGATGACTCTCCAAGAAAGGCGCTATGAAAAGGTGAGGGTTTCATTGAGCTATCTGGTTGATGAATGTGGCTCATATTATAAGTGACATTTTCCTATAAAAATCTGCCCTCTAATTTTTGTCATTATATATTTTCCAGGGTACAAGGAACTCTAGAGGTCATTATCGAGCTCGTGGAAAAAATCGAGGTGCAGATCGAGGTTTTCCTAGAGTAAACAAGTCTAAAGCATATGACAATAACACTCAGAACCATGCACCCAAGGGTTTTAGAGGAAGAGGCCCTAGAAGGTATGAACCTTCTAGAACCAACAGTGAAGCACCTCCAACACAACTCAGAAAGTAAGTATAAAGTTCGAATTTTATCTAGTTTATTCTATTTCTATGGGTTCATCAAGATTCTTTGAATAATGTTTTGAATAACATGCTGTATTTTGCTGTATTTAGTAGATCTGGGAAGTCAATTGAGAAAACTCTGCATGTTACTTCTGGGAGAGCACCTATGGCCACATCAAATTCAGAATCCGATCCAGTTCCTGCTAGAAAACAAGTGTTTGCATCAAGCTTGAATTATGCTTCCCCTCCATTCTATCCTTCTGTCTCGTCCAATAAAGAAACCACTTTGACACAGAAAAAGGATGTACAAGCTGGAACTATCAACAGGAACCTTCGGTCTGCTGTTATGGATGAAAATTTTCTGTGTCTCAGTCCAATACAATGATGCGAGGAAAGGATGTAGTTGATTCCATTGGCATGGAAAAGCTTTATATCAATGATTCCATTTCTCCAGTTGCTGGAAAGCCTTCAACCAGCTTGCAGTTGCCACTTTCGAGACCTTCTTTAGTCAATAATACCCAACCTCTTCTGCCAAGGGCTCAGGGAAGAAATCTAGTGCCCTCTGGGCAGATGACTTGTCAACCAGGAGCACCTCATAGCCAAGTCACTAGAGCTTCTCCACCAAACCAACTCCACACTGTGCAGCGAAATCGTGTTCAAAGCCGAGTTCAACCTTCTTTTCAAGCTTCTGTTCAGTCTCCTGGTAGTGGATCTCAAACTACATCTCCACCAAAAGCAGCTTTGTCAATAAATTATTTTGAACCTGGAGAATTGGAATCTCCTCCAGAATCAAGTAAATCAAAGAATGCATTGATTGGAAAAGGAAAAGTCAGTGTTCTAGGTAGCGGAAGGGGGTCTTTTCTGTATGGTGGCACTCAGGTTATGGGAGCCTCTGGGAATATGGGCAGTGGTCACGGTGATCAGAACTTTCCTGGAACTCCAGCCTTCTTGCCAGGTGAAGCTTTACAATCATGTTTCTACCAGTCGGAGATAAGAAAATCCTATTGAACTGCTATTTGTGGGATGTACTTATTTGGATAGACCTAAGCTTGTTGGCTTTTATTGTGTACTTTTTTGTGGTTGATAATCAGTTCACTACAAAGTTCATTTTTGGTCGTTTGGATTTTGAAACTATCAAGATTTCTGCTTCTTGTTCGTTAACCTTTTCTTGATGTTCTCAGCCACATTAAAGTTCTAATTTTGTAATGGTTTGACATGCAGTAATGCCGTTTAGTGGCCAGCATTCTGGTGGCATGGGAGTTCCTGCTGTTGGTATGGCCTTCCCTGGTTATGTTGCTCAACCTCAACTTGGGTTGGGAAATTCGGAGATGACATGGTATTGTAGCTTTTCCTTTACTCAAATGTTTTATTCGTATTGTTGCATCTTTTTCTGCTTGTAATTCATAGACCTTGGTTACCTAGTGTCTTGTATGGCATCCATTTTGGGTAGCTGATTAATTGGCAGTTTGCTGAATGATACATCCTATGGAGTGGGAAGATATGATTTTTTTTCCCCAATTATGAGTGACCTGTTAATAATAGATCTTTTCAAATTATCCCATAAATGTTCTGGTTGATTTATTGCTAGTGGAAGAGAATAGTTGCATGATTTTTTATTTTATTTTATTTTTTTGCTTTGAATCATTATTCTCAACTTTTTATGTTATTTATTTTTAATCACATTCTTTCTCATATGTTTTTCGTCTTCAGAAAAATTGTACCTTATTACTACTACTGCTACTAGTACTACACTACTATGAAAATTAACAGTTTTGATATTCTTTTATTTTTAAGTGGTGACAGTGGTCTTTCCTTTTCTTTTCTTTATTTTGTAGATTGGGGGGATTTGTACATTCTAGTAGATAAATAGGGGGGGTGGTTTGTTTTATTTTTTGTATCTTCTTTTTTCACTCTTTTTTATTTTATTTTATTTTTTTATTTTATTTTGTTTACACTGTTGTAGGGTCATGTGAGACCCCAGGATGGTGTTCTGCAAGTTGTACATGAGAGGCATACATTTACTTGTCAAAAAGAAACTAGGAACAAAATAACAGGTTAGTGATGGTGGTTTGTTTCTTATGTCTAGGCTACCAGTTTTGGCTGGTGCTGCAGGATCTTTGGGGGCGACATATTGTTCACCTTATATTGCTGTCGATGGTGCTTATCACTCCCGTCCGTCAGGGAAGACATCTTCATCAGGAGCTTCCAGGTTAGTTGCATTGGTTTCTAGTCTTATGTTATTATTCTGATATATATGTTTGTTTGTTTATTTGTTTGTCTTGCATTTCCTGCATCACCTTCGAATATATGATGAACAAAGTTTCATTTTTTCTTCGGATCAATTATTAAGATGGTTTCTTCAAGTCACTCTGTAAAGTTATTTTCCCCCCTTTTCAATTGTATTGTAATTTTTCTGGTGAATGCCATTCCTTTATTTGTCATCCCAAGAAGAAAGAATCTCCTTGTTTTCACTTTCTAGTTGTCTGAAACTTATCAGCAAGAATTGTCCATTCAGGGTACCCCTTTATGAGCAGCAATCTTGTCTTCACACCTAAGAGCGCTCCGTTCTTATAGAAATAAACACTAGACATGCTTTCACAATTTATTTACATGAAATGGTTAGGGAGACGAAAGCTTCCTTTTTTTTTTAGTGTACTCCTGGGAACAGATCCAGTGAAGACAATTGGGGTACGTTGCCGATCAAAAAAATAAATAAATGGGGCTTATAGGGCAGACGACTAGAGCATGAGGCTACAAATCACAATTTCGGTGGTTTGAATCCCTTACCCACAACCAGTCTGGAGGGCCTTTGTTATCCAAAATGCCTCTGATGATTATTTTTTAACATTTCAAGCCCTAATTCAAGCAGTTTGTGTCTGCTTATCTTCTTACTTACCTTTTGGCATTATTTTAATTTTTAGCATTCTTTAGAATTTCCAGCTTCTATCTTTGATCGGGGTGGGAGCAGTATAGTATGAGATCCAGATTTGGGTTGAATCAGGGCCTTGATTAAGTATTAGGTCAGATTTTGGGATTGAAGGAAGAGATAGAGGGAAGCCAAAAATGCGGAAGGAAGTGGCGCATAGAGAATACGAGGTCAAGGTGCATAGGAGAGTTGGTTTGGTGTGTCAAGAGAGGAAGACATGGGGCCTATGAAGCACGGACACGGGTATAGACGCGACAATTTCCAAAATATGGGTACATGTACACCACAGGGGGCACGGCAATTTTATATATATATATATTTGTTTGCTAACAAAAACAAACATAATTACATTAATTCAATAAATATAATATATAAATAAATACACATAAATTATATATATATTTGTTTGCTAACAAAAACAAACATAATTACATAATTCAATAAATATAATATATAAATAAATACACATAAATTAAAACATATATATATATATATATAATTTCTAAAGGCTATATATATAATATATAAATAAAAACATATATATCTACATGTTGTATGTAAGTATAATTTATAAAAACATAAATATATATATACATGTATATATCTATATACTAATATTCTAGGTTATATATATATATGTCTATACATGTCACAAAGCTTGATCAAAGAGAGAGAAACAGAGCTCGGAAAGGCGAGAGAGAGAGAGGGCGTCATTCATCGAAGGTCAATCGAAGTTTGTCGGAGCTTTGAAGGTCGTCGTTGTTCATTGAGATCGAAGGTGAGAGAGAGAGACAGATGGAGATCAAGGTTGTCGCTCATTGAGTTCGTTGTCTCTTTTGGTTAGGGTATATACCAAGTCACTCACTCCTCTCTTCTCTCTTTCTTCTCTCCTCTCTTCTCTCTTTTCTCTTTCTTCTCTTCTGATTTCCTTGCCGTGTCGAGCTGTATCCCCACCGTGCCCTATACCAAAAAACGAAAAACAAAAAAAAGGGGACAAGCCAAATGGCTTGTCCTGTACATGTCCATGGTGTGTCCCCGGCATGTCCCCGTTTCCAACACCGCTAAGGCATTGAGTTTTCCATGTCTGTGCTTCATAGCATGGGGCATCTAGGGGGAGGGCTGTTGTTTCTTGTGGGGGAGAGCTGGTGAGGAGTTCGTTATGGAATAGAGGTAGACACATGGTACGAGGAGGGAAATATATGGGGTGAGAGAGGATAGGAATGAGCCACATTTAATTATGAAAGGGGCCCAAGAAGATTCTTCTGCTGGGAGCGGGAATTGTAGGGAGAGAAGGGGCTTTCACTTTGCTTGAAAGGATGGACCAGTCAGTGGGATATTCTCTTGGAATGATAAAGGAGTTGGAGATAAGGAAGAAAGTGAATTGGACTGGTAGGTGAATGGGGCCTAATATACAGTCCAGAAAAGTCACTGTTTTCGGCAGCCTAGTGGGCCCTCTTTGTTGATGTCAGGGTCATGGACTCAAACTAGGTGAAGTTAGGGGCTTCGTGTTTGGACCCAGAGGAAGGGCCAAGCTGCTGCTTCTATACAGAGGCCTGAGCCTTGCAATGCGGTTAAAGGCCAAAGGTCCTGTTTTTGGCAAAGGTAACTTCAAGCCTTATTCTTCTTTTTTGTTTTTGGCTGTGTGAATTATGATATTCTTGGTTTTTGATGTGGAGTGGGTGATGCATTGTTCGGTTCGGTAGTTGTTTGCTTCTTGGAATAGGGTTGTCCAAGGGATACTTTCGCAATGCATGGGAGGCTGTTCTACTTTGCCTTATGTGGTATGTGTGGAGTGAGGAATCGGAGGTCTTTTGAAAATAGGTCAATTTGGGGTGTGAAAGGCAGTGTTTGTCTCAATATTTTGGGAGATTTTTCCCTGTTTTATTTTTTTTTGGTGGACTTTTTGGGGAGTAGTACATCTCTGTAGTTACATAGTAGGGATACATGTTTGTCTTTGTTTTGCTTTCTATATACCTTGTGTGTACAAGGTTGCACCCATTTTTGTAGCACTTTCTTATGTTAATAAATTTTTACAAAAAAAAATAAATTATTATATTATGTTATTCTTGCAGTTTGAATTAAGGGAGATTAATGTATGATTTTTATGTTCTTTTTCAGCAAAGAAGACAATACAAATAAACCAAATAACGAATGGAAGGCTTCAGAGAGACCCGGTAATGTAGTGCTGCTTTTATATTTTTCTGATTGATTATACTGGCTATAATTTATTAGCTTGACTACGTCATTTTTCATTATTTTGTGCTTGAACTAACCTTTTTTCTATACAGAGGTTGCGGGTGAGGAGTTTGGTCAACGGCAAAAAAATACTCGCAGGCAAGTTGAATTTCACAATCTTTTCTCAGTGCAGAAGAGACCACTTTCTTCCATCATCTCCTTTTGAGTTGGTCTCTAGCCTTATGCCGTAATTGTCTTGATTTTTGTTTTTAATTAATTTTATCTTTTGTGCAGATATACAGAGATGAATTTTGGTCAGTGAAGTACTTAGATTGATCAAGCCTATTTGAATAAGCAGATAGAGGTGAAATTTGCCCCCATTAAACTCCTGCAGATTTGGTTGTTGCAAAATTCTGAAATGTGCTTTCTTGGTGTTGCAGGCCTTCTTACAGGCCCTTTGTGATCTTCAGTATTTGTTCTGGAGCACTTTGGGCTGCAGTATATTCCATGATATTCTAGGTAATAACTTTTGTTCTCTAGCCAGATTCAGTACTCAAACATGTTAAAAGGTCCTAGGAATCATGATCCCAGCATTGTGTTTAAATCATCTCAATTGCCTTTTGACTGAAAATGGCCGTAGTGGTGTTGGACATAGACATTAATTAAACTAATTTGTTCTCAAGGGACATGCCAACTAATTTTTTTTCCCTCTTGTGTAGTCCTTTTGATGGATGTTAGATGTTGGATGTTGAATATTTATTACTTTTTGCTTAGATTTAATAATTAATAGATCATCCATGAAAAAGACAAACGATAAGAGTTAACTTAAGAGTGGGGTTTTTTGATTATTGCCATGTCCTTGCCGTGTTCATGTCCGTGGCCCCATGTTTTTAAAATCACCATGTCCCATGTCTGTGCTTCAGAGTTTTTTTGTCTGAAATTAATCTGTTTGACTGCATTAAAATTGAGAACAAACAGAAGAACTTTGGATGTGTATGGCACTAATTGCAACCCCCGCTACTAACATTTTCTTCAATATTTCTTGTTTTCCTGGAATTTAATCATATCAAAACTAGTTTAAATTTTGTCAACAGTTGATTATCTAAAGTTCTGATATATAGGCTATTGGATATTTCTCCTGTTTAAACAACATATATGTTTCTTTCCGGTTATTGCTCCTCTCTTTCTCTCTCTCGTTCTTCCAGGTATATACAACAAACGCCTGATCATGCTGTGGTCATTTGTGAGGAAAACATTGCAGCTTGATCGGTGGTAGTTCTTTGTGAAAATGTGCGGTATGAATATACATTAAAGAACTAGATAACCTTGCAGCTTTGGTATATACCTTTAGAATATATTTGTGATATACTATCTTTAATTTCAGGTTTTCCTGTGGCTTCATTTTTTTCATGAAGCTTGTGAGGATTGCTGGCGGGCTTCTTCCAAAATTAAATAATTAAAAAAATAAAATAAAATGAAAAGAACAGAAGGAGTGTAGTATTGTGCAGGTGCTGTTTGCTTAATGAAGTTTTGAACTTCTCTGTCCTCAAGGGATGATTGGTTTTCCATGGGGTTTAATTCATCCATGGTGGCCTTCAGTTTTAAGTTGCTTGGTCATTGTCACAGTTTGAGGGGTAACTTAAATGTTTGGGATTTTTCTTATTTAAGTTTGAAATATTTGTCAACACATCTGGGTTAGAGAACTACATTTGTTGAAAAGGACTGTTTTTAAGGTCGTTGCGGTGGTTGTATTGTAATGAGTTTTATGAATGTTCTTGTGAACTTTTGATTAACTGCTGCTTTCTAGGCAATGGAATATGTTTGAATTACAAAGTATCTTGAAAATCTTGCCTCAGTCTTTGACTTTTTCTTGTTGATTTACACTTCTTCAGATCTTGAATTGATATTTCTTTTAAGAACATTGGATCATTGTAATGGCGTAGAAAGCTTCAATTTCATTCAGAGTTTTGTATTGCAGTTTTTAGTTCCGAAATGGTTTGAGACCCCCCTTACCTTGTGAGTTTAGTTTTGTGGTTGGCAGGCTCTGCTGTGGGTTTTCATGGAAACAATCTCTCCTGCATGTGATGTAAGATTATGTACATCTGACTTCTATGGATTCCCACTCTTGTCTGAAGAGATGGAAAACAAAATCCAATCCAACTGTAGAATGGTTAAGGTTTTTAAATTTTATTTGTTTGAACTCTTCTTTAAAGTTTTATAATGTTTTCATTTTTCTTATCAATAATGTTATGATGTTCGCATTTTGTCTTCCATTGTGTAGTAAAATTACATTGGGAATAGGCATGAGCGGAAGGAATAGCTATACCAATGCAAAAATAAGATGATAAGCAAGATGTAATAAGAAAATATGGTCATTCTACTGTTATTGCCCTCTAATATATTAACAATTACAATGAAATGCATCTTTCAAGTTTAATACAAAATATAATTTGCCAAAATAAAAGTTTAATACTATGTATGTAGGCTAAATTATATTGATCATCTTTTTGAGGTTTAGAAATAGTACATCAAAGTCTAATTTGGGAATTGATTTTCTAATTGTTTTTGAGGTGAAAAAATTATTGTGTTTGGAAATATATTTTTTTCTTCTAGTTGTATCGAAAAATGTAAATGGTTAAAGTATGTAATCTATTTTTAATGGCGTCATGGCTCTATTAGGGTTTATTTATTTATTTAACTTTTTGATTTCTTTAAACAAAAAGTCATATTTTTAAACGAGGCTCATGTCCTATACGGTTGGCATGATTTACATTGGCTTCGCATTTAATAAGGTTTAATAAATCAAAATTGATATAAATGATGCATAAACATTGACATATATAATGGTAAAATATTCATTTTTATATAAAAGATACAGGGACATTATTTTTTAATCCATACAATTAATGCATTACTAATGAAAAAGAATGAAGTACAAATCTAGAAATAAATAAATAAATAAATAATGAAGTGTCATGTGTATTAAAATTTTAAAGGAGTTTAATATATCTATCTATACTATTATTCATGTGATGCCCTGAGATCAAGGTTTTAAAAATCGGACCGGCCGGTTCGACCGGTTGAACCGTCAACCGGTCGGGGTTCCAGTTCAAATACACTCACTAAACCGTTTAAAGTGAAAAATCGGCTTATTTTGAGAGAATCGAAAAAATCGGCAGTTGAACTGCCGAACCAATTGACCAATAATTTGATTTGTGTTGGACATGTTTTTATATTTTGCGAAGTTAGACCCAAATCAAGATGAAAAGAGGATTACGGGTTAGGTAATCTGTCAACCAATAAAAATTCTTGTTAAATTGCTTATGAATATGAATGGTAAATTACACTTTACATTAAATTTCATTTTGATCTCTACATATGAAATTATAACAGTCAATCTTCTACGTTTTTGGTCATATATCACTTTAGTCCCTACACATGAAATCATGACAGTCAATCTCCTATACTTTTGGTCAAATACTACTTTGGTCCCTACATAAATGTTAATGTCAAACACCACTTTGATCCTTACATAAGTGCTAATGTCTCTCTTTTATTACTTCATTGTTTAAATGTTTAACATAATTTCACGTGACAAGATTATAACTACGAAATAAAGATAAGAATGGAAAATTACCCTCATTTCTCATCAATATATATTTTGTCCTACGTGACAAACACGTAAGAGTTATATATATATATATATGTTTGTATGTTGAAAATTAGGACAAAGAGGTAAGGAAATATTTTTGAAATACAAAACGGCAACAGAGAAATTGAAGAGAAAAAGATGAAATAGACAAAAGGTCAGTGTTACTATGAAAACACAGGTTTTGTAATTTCAATTTATGTAAAATCTTAATTCATCTTCTTAATCGTTAACAATACGTGTTTTTGTTTTAACCTAATAAAATCATAATTTGATATAAATTTTGAGATAAAATGTGTATTGATGAAAAATGAAGATGATTTTTTTCTTGGAATATTTGGCTATAAACCCCCTTTACCTTCCTTTCATTGTTAAAAGAACTAAGAAAAATATTATACTTTCTAAACCCCTTCATAATTATAAAGTCTTGCATAAAGGACAAAATTTATTATTTAAATATTTTATCAGACTATTATACCCTCAACTAGATCTTTCCACCTTCTCGTCTCTCTTCTCATCCGCTCTACCAAGATCGTGATGGACGTCCACAATTTCACGCCCGGTAGTGGTGGTGGATCTAGATCTGGAACCAACAGATTTAGATCTCACAGTTGAGCAGAAGCAACGACAGATCTGGATTTTCGATTCAGCAGCAAAGGCAACGTTGAAGATGACGACCTTGTTGACAGTAGCTTCAATCGTCGTTGGCTTCTCGAGGTCATGTTGTTGCGTACGGCGGTATTGACGTGAAGAATGCTTCGGTGGAGGTGAGGCCATAGTTTGAATACGGTTACGATGCTAATGTGGTGAAAGGTTCGGAGTTTGATGCGGTGAAACAGTGAAGAAAACGACAACTGAACTTGTGACCAAAGTTTTATCCCAATCCGCAGCACAGAGTCCGCGTAGTCTCTGGATCTCTCTACCGCTGTAAGAAGAACAAGAAAATATATGAATATATATATATATATATATTTGTGTGTATGAGTGTTGTTGAACACATGTATTCTTTTCATTGAGATTTGTGATTATTGATCGAGTTTTAGAAGTTTTTCTTCTCAATTAGATATGTTGATTTGTTGATTAATTTATTTTGTTTTTGTTTGTTTGTTTTTTTTTTAAATTTATTTTTTTTGTTTTTTATCTAATTTCATTTGATAGAACCAGAGTAAAATTTTACTCTGGTTCTATTGCTCTGTTTTTTGTTTCAAATAATGAGAGTAAAATTTTACTCTGGTTCTATTGCTCTGTTTTTTGTTTCAAATAATGAGTGTAAAATTTTACTCTGGTTCTATTGCTTTGTTTTTTATTTGAGAGAATTAGAGTAAAATTTTACTCTGGTGTTAGAATGAAAGTAAAATTTTACTGTCAAGAGGTGGTCATTGCCAAACATTTCAGCCGCCACAAACACTGCCTCCGCTTTTTTACTTTTGTGCAGAGTAACATTTTACTTTTAGTTTCAGAGTCTCATAGTTTATTCGTTTTTTAGAGTAAAATTTTACTTTTGTGTAGAGTCTAACATTTTACTAGTTTTTCAGAGTAAAATTTTACTTTTGTACAGAGTAAAATTTTACTTTTAGCTTCAGAGTCTCACGGTTTACTCGTTTTTCAAAGTAAAATTTTACTTTTATACAAAGTAAAATTTTACTTTTAGTTTCAGAGTGTAAAGTTTTACTTTTATACAGAGTAAAATTTTACTTTTATACATAGTAAAATTTTACTTTAAAATACACAGTGAAGGTGGCTTAATAGGAGAGCTGATAGATATGAGGGTAATATAGTAAAAGAAACAAGTTTTAAAATATTAAGGGGTTTTGAAAGTACTCATATAATTCTTATCCTTTTGAAAGACATATTAGATGGTACGAGGGCTATCATCAAATCCCCCTTTTTTCTTTTACTCTCATTTCATAGTGACATTTTTGTCACATAATTAGATTCTGCTAAAGAAGCAAACAGTGAAATAATAGAATGAAGACATTAACACTTGTGTATCAATCAAAGTGAGATTTGATCAAAAGTGAAAGGGGTTGACTATCAAAATTTCATATGTAAAGATCAAAGTAAATTTTGATCAGAAGTATAAAGAATTAATAGTCATAACTTTATATATAAGGAATAAAGTGAAATTTAATACAAAGTGTAAGAGTTTAAAGCGTAATTTATCAGAATGTGAATTCTTATATATAATATTTTGGTGAGAACTCCCCCAACTCAGTATTTTAAGAAAAATGCTAAAATCAATCCAATGGGAAGGAAAATGAGTGAGAGCACTAATGATGTGGTAGTGGATCCCACCATGAATGATTTGATGTTTTGACCTTGGAGTTGTATTTTTTTTCTTTTTTTATTAAATATCATGTCATTAGTGATTTTTTTAGAATTCTAAAATTAGTGATCGCTATCATTATTACAATGGGAAAAGTCGAATAAGTAGGTCCACTGACAGCGTACTGAAATGTGGGCAAGCCAGTTGTAAACTTGTATTCACTCTTTGACTTCTAAAAAAATTTTTGGTCTACTATCAAACTCTAACACTCTCCTAGAAAATAATTTGTTTGCACATTTTAATGTGTGAATTATACACAAAATAAGATCAATTCAAGTATGTGGAGTTATTTTGAAAAAATGTAATACAACACTTTTATTAATTCAGAATTTTTTTTTGAATTTCTACTCATAATAAAATTGTGTGGTAAAGATTAAAGTGACGTAATGTTAACTCCACGTATACAATAAATTTGAATAATTAATTAATTTTTTTTTGAGTGGACTAAAAAATTTGAATGTGTGGTACGGCTGAATGTAACAACTCCACTCAAAATTTATCATTCTACACCAATCAAAATGGACTCCTCTCCTCTGTCATGAGTGAAAGCTCCTCTTCAAATTTTATTTATTTATTTATTTTTCTCTTCCTTAGCCACACACTAGAAAACTGAACTCCCAAAGGCGGAGTTCACATTGTCATTCCATGCACTTGGTCAGATAGTGTTTCATAATTTCCATAATTGATGAAGTAATCAAGGTTCATAATTTCGTGCCAAGTGATGGAAAATAATGAGCATGATGTATTATGATTAGTCTATGATATGAGTGCAATGTACAGATAGAAAAAAATATTGTAATAGTGACATTATTAAAAGAAGTATTAAAAGTCAATAAAAAGTTACAAAAGATCTAAGTAAACAAATCTTATTTTCCATTAACTAAACTTTATTATAATCCTTACCGTAAATTAATATTACTCATTGGATAGTCATAGAAAAAAGAATTTGACATATTGTGTGAATGGGTAACAAAAGAAGAGGCTAGAGCGTGCTGCGTTGATATTTTCCAAATGATAGAGATGTGGAAGCGCATGTGAAGGTTTTGCTGTAGATTGAAATTTTTAAATGTGAAAAAGCAAAGGTCGGCCAAGATCTTGACATGGTTATCTAACTCGATTGGTAATTTCCATTATTAGGTCTCAATGGCATCCACACTATTCGCTTTATGCTTTCCGATGAAATGATTGGTTTTTTGACGAAGGATTGGGTTGGGTTTGAAGTTGTATTACTCACAAAAAGACAAAAAAAGTTTCTTAGTTTAATAAAACAAAATATCATATTCAACTCATAAATTATATTCTTTCACTCACAATAGTTGAAAAAGGTAAAAAACTTTTCTCAAACTAGACTTTTTAATCCCATGTTAAAATAGTCAAAAAGTCAAAAAGCCAACCCACTTTCAAACGAACCCATATATATATATATATAAATAGTCCAAAGTTAGAGTTTTTAATTTTGTTAATTTAAATTATAAATTTCTTATGACGTTCGGGCCAAAAATTTAAAATTAAATTTTCGTTGGACAGAGGTTCAGGCATTGATTTTCTTTGTCCATTAGGATAACCTTGTATAAAATGACCACACTATCTAAGTATATATGTATATATATATGATATACACGTGAATCAAAAACCAAACCCTATGCCCTCTCGCTCTCTTATGCGATGTCGCCTATAACAATTCTGGTTTAGACTTGATCCATTTATTACTTTTGGATTCGAGAACCTATGTATTTCACTATTGTTCAGCTCATTTTCCATCTTCTTGTTTGTTGAGTTTGCCTATTGGGAGTTTTGGTTGTATTTGAAATAGGTTGGGAGGTTAGTTTTTCAAATAGTTGTTGCCAAGGTTCTGAAAAGCGGTTGCAGTCGCCGTAATGGTGGCGGCGGCGTGGTTGCGATTGCGGAGTGTAAAGGCTATAGCGTAACGGTTGTGGTTACCGGAACTGTGAATTTTTTTATTTTTCGCACAATATATAAAAAACTTACCGATACACATATTTTTTTTTAGAATCATATTTATTGGGTTTTAAAATAAATTTTGATAAATTTTTCATAATTTTTAAGTATGATCCAATATATTTCATATTTTTAAATCACTAGAAAATAAATTTTTTTACATTTTATTTCAATAATTAATGACTTTATATGTCATGAATCCATATTACACTTGTGGCAAAAATTTCTTTTATTGGACTTAGATGTATAAAATTATTTTTAATTATTATACTTGTGGAAGCATATGTACATTTTAACTCAAATAATTTTAAAAAAGTATATATCCTTAATGGAAGAACTTGACAAAGTACATAACATCATAGCATAAATCACAAATAATAGAGAGTACATTTTGCATAATGTTACTATTAAAATTACATAATATCACCACCAAAATGAGTGACGTGGTGCATCTTTGGATTCAGATTGTTGAGCTTGATTGTTACTGCTACCTTTACCCCACCAAAATGAGTGACATGGTGTATCTTGGGAATCAGATTGTTGAGCTTGATTGCTACTACCTTCACCCTATCTAGTAGGAAATATATAAGTAAATGTGCTCATCATGTCACCCCTTTCTGTTTCGTGCATTGGGAGAGAAAATGGATACCTTGGTTGAAAAGGATCAACATACTCTTCTTGGGCTTGTTGATAATTTGACAAACTGTATCCTAGAGGACCATGTTGTTGAGGGGGCCAAGGATAATTTTGTTGAGGTGGGTAAGGATAGCCATGGCTATCACTGCTATGGGATGGGTAAGGGTGATATGGATAAATATGAATACTATCAGATGAATCAAGCTGTTGTTCTCTACTTCTTATTCTTCTTTCATCCCTACGTGTATCACTACCATGAAACCTCCTAGGTAGTTGGGGTAAAGGTGCAATAAGTTCTCCAATATCATAATGTTTCCCAACATCACATAATCAAAATCCTCCAATAAAATCTTCACTTCCTACACCAAAACTAGTACCATCACCACCATCACCACCATTGTCGACGTCGCCACCACCACCGTTACCGTGAGAAGTGCCTTCACCATCACCATCATCACCTCCTCCATTAGATGATGTTAAACCACTACTATTATCACTTTGAGTTGGAGTAGGAGTTGAGCTTTGAGAAGTGCGTCGAGCTTGATATCTATGGATGCCACCACCATCGTTTCAATCGCTGCCATCGCCATTGTTGTCGTTGCCACCACCACCATCATCATCTGAGACCAAATCTAGCCATTCTGAATTATCCACGCCATCTAGTAAAGGATTTTCCCTTTCTTCTATCCGTGGACTTATTGGATCATCTTCTTCAAATATGTAATCCAAGTTAATAGGATTAAAACTCCTATCAATCTCCTCTTGGCTACTTCTTTTAACGTGTCATAATTTTAATCTCATGTTGTAGGTGATGAAGACTAATCTTTGAATTTTCTTATATTTCAATCTATTCCTCGTCTTCGAATGGATGAGACTAAAAGTACTCCAATTACGTTCACAATGAGATGATGTGATGGTTTGACTTAATACTTTCATAGCTATTTTTGAAGTTCAGGAGCACAACTGCCTTGAATAATCCATCACTCAGCTGTACAAAATTACATTACATTAGACATAAGTCAAAATATAATAGAAAATTATTTAAGTATTTATATATTGTAAATTTGTAATTTTGAAAATAAAACCTGCATTTGATTGTTTCCATACTCTTTGTGCTAAATGAGTGCCAAAAGTTTCCTGTTTATCTCGAAACAGCAACAACTACAATTTGGACAGTCATTACAAGTAACATTTGCAAAAGTAGATTATTACTATTAAAATTTAAATAATTGGTACGTACTTGATTTGTTACTTTCACTTGAGCTTCCATATTAGGCTCCAGTCTGGTAATTACTTTTTTAAGTCCATCCATCACTTCTCTTATCATTTCATTGGATGAGGTAACACCATATTAGAATTGAGGATTTAAAAAATATCTTTCAAAAATAAGAAGACAATTAATAATTGTAAATAAATATACATTTTATAATTGAAATCGTAACACTTACCAGCCGCATGTAAATCTTGATGCAATTGAAAAGACCATCGAGTATCAATAATTTTCCAATACTCGGTGTAGTAGCGACAATCTCTTTTAATTGCCAACTTTGCTCTATCTATAATTTCATATATGAAACCCATTGTTGGCTTCTCATCCCCATCAACCAACCTTAATACTCTGACTAGGGGCTCATGAACTTTACAAAGCTATGTTGCTTTCTGCTAAAACTTCTTTCCCAAAATATTTTTTTCCACATTGTAAGGCTGCCCAGTCTTTGCCTTCTGCCATCTAGAATTCTTCCACTCATCACTATTAAACATAGCTCTCAATTATTGTTTATATCTAACAATACTCTCAATAGCAATAAAATTTGTAGCAAATCGAGGGATAGCATGTCCAAATCAATTCTCTATCTCCAGTGAATTTTCTCATTAAATCCAACACCCATCCACTATTATAAATGAAATTGGTGATGGTTTTACCTTCTTCAATTACCTTTGCTACACTTTTCTTATTGGCTATGTCTTTTAGCATGAGATCAATACAATGTGCTAAACAAGCTGTCCAATATATACTACAAGAAAAAGCATCTTTGGCGACTAAAAAAGCACCTTTGGTCGCTGAAAGTCTAGGTTTTGGCGACTAAAAATCTATTTAGTCGTGATATATGGCTTTTACTGACTAAAAAAATTTTAGTAGCCAAAAGTAAAGCTTTTTGGTGATTGAAAAAAATTTAGTAGCCAAAAGTGAGGCATTGGGCGACTAAAAAGATGTTTGGTCGCCAAAAGTGAGACTTTTACCAATTAAAAAAATTTTAGTAGCCAAATGCGAGGCTTTTTGACGACTAAAAATAATTTAGTAGCCAAAAGTGAGGCATTGGGCAACTAAAAAAATGTTTAGTAGCCAAAAGTGAGGATTTTTGGCGACTAAAAAGAAGTTTAGTTGCCAAAAGTGGTAATTTTAGCACGGGAATTAAATTTTTTAACAACTAAAAAATAATTAGTAGCCAAAAGTATAGAATTAGCGACTAAAAAGAAGTTTAGTCGCCAAAAGTGGTCACTTTTTTTTCTAGTAAATAATTTATTTTTACATAAATTATGTTCAATAAAAAATAATTATCTTTATATATATACTTTTATATTAATACGGGTCTATGTACTATATAAATAGTATATGTTGCATATATAATCATTTGGTGTTATAGAGGCGTAGTGGAAAGAGTGTGTTGTATGAGGTTTATAGTGTGGGAGGTTGATGATTTGAATC
Organism: Camellia lanceoleosa; assembly: GCA_025200525.1. Classification (NCBI taxonomy): domain Eukaryota; kingdom Viridiplantae; phylum Streptophyta; class Magnoliopsida; order Ericales; family Theaceae; genus Camellia; species Camellia lanceoleosa. The sequence continues at coordinate 82,968 of JANUSC010000309.1, forward strand.
TCCACAAGAGCAGATGAGAAGCTAGTGCGTATAATTTTTTTTTTTCACGAATGAGCTTTTGGTGACTAAAAGGTTTGGTCACCGATTCCTTGAGTAGTGGCGACTAAAACATTGGTCAGTAAATGTATAATTTAAAAAAATATAATTGACTATTGGCGACTAAAACATTGGTCGGTAAATGTATAATTTAAAAAATATAATTGACTATTGGCGACCAAAGTTTTGATCTCTGAAGACTTGCTTTTTGGCGACTAAATGTTTTTTAGTCGCCAATACCTTTCCCAACCGTCTTCCAGCGACCAAACCGGGGACTAAAAAATTTAGTCAGGGAAACTAAAAAACCGACTTTTGGCGACTAAAAAATGTGTTTTTTCTTATAGTGATAAATGTTTCTTTTTTCTCATTAATATTTTACCGGCATCTTTCAGTGCAGGTTCATTATCAGTTACCACTTGAACAACGTATTGTTCTCCAATTTCATCAACAACTTTATCTAACAACCCAAAATAATATTCAGCAGTCCTACTAATAATATTAGCGGCATCAATTGATTTGTGAAATATAGTACCTCTATTGCAGTACACTAAGAAGTTGATGATGTGTTACCGAGTTAGACTGCTCCAACCATCACACATGATGGATACACCTCTCTCTGCTCAAATTCCCTTGAATGATCCTATCCATTTTGTCATTTCATCACGCTCCATGCCCAAATATACTTCAGAAACTTCATAAGCACTAGGACCCTTTACTCTTGGCCCTACTTCAGCAGCAACATCAAGCATGTGTTGTGTATACTCTGAATCAACTGCATTGAATGTAATACGATTATAGAGTATAAACTTGGACACTGCCCGTCCCAATCTCTCTCTTAACTTCTATAAATTCATTGTAGAGATTTTTCGCTGCTTTGTACTCTTGCTCTTTTGGAGTTCTACATCCATTGCCCTCAACCTTGCTTTAGGAGCATTGGGCTTAATCCAATTACGTCTACTCCCACCAGTTTCACGCACGGATTGTGATCGACGAAAAACATTAGCAATACCTGACCTTTTTGGCATTCTTTGACCACTACCCCCTGCACCAGAACTACCACCTGCATCGTATTGTGATCCATGACCTGCAACACCTCGTCTAAATTGTTGCCTTTCCTCTGATTGTTGTTGTGAACGAATATTTACTTGTCTAGCCCTGGTCATCTCTGGATCAGAGTCAGAGTCATCATCTCGAAGATCTACAAAATCTCCCCCTTCATCCTTATCATAGAGATCATCTCCCCTAACATGTGCTTCCAATTCAACTTTTCTCTTTTGTTTGTCTGCTTTACTCATTTTCTTGTTTTGTAAATTTTTCATCATTTCTTGTATCACGTCTCTACTAACATTAGGACAAAAATGCACTTGCCCCGTTTGATGTGCTAAATGTTGTTTGAAATGCGTAATCTCACTTTTAATGTGATGTCCACAAAATTTGCAAATAATATGATGCCTAGTGCCTTCAACTTGAGTTTCAAATTTCCAACCAATATCATCACTTGGGAGTTCATCATTGGCACCCTTTTGTCGTGGCATTTTTGAATTTGAATTCTGCATCATTGATACATTTTTTAAATTTATTTTAAATGTTTACAAAATTATTTTTTAGCAAAACTTGAACTAACTAAATAAACAATATTTACATTTATTAAATGAAATGATTGTAAAAAAAATGCAACCACTATTTATACATTAAGTTATTATATGCTAATGTAATCATATAAAAATTAAAAAATAAATTATAAAGATTTTTTTTGTTGAACTATTGATTTATTTATTTTTTTATAAAAGAAAATTTAGCCATAAAAATTGTTGGCACAACACATTACAATTTAACATTAAAAAAATATTTAAAATTAAATACTAAATAAAATAATTATAAAAAAATTCAACCACTATTTATACATTTGGATTTTATATGCTAATGTAATCATATAAAAATTAAAAAATAAATTATAAAAATATTTTTAAAAAAAGAAAATTTTGCCAGAAAATTGTTGTCACAACAAATTTTGTCATTAAAAAAATAAAAATTTGTTGTCACAACACATTACAATAACAAAATAAAAAAATATTTATAATTAAATGTTAAATGAAATGATTATAAAAAAAATTCAACCACTATTTATACATTTGGATTTTACATGCTAATGTAATTAGGAATAAAGACATTTTTCATGCCATTGTTTGAGATATTGTTTTTATTTTTATTTTTATTTTTTTATTTTATAGAAAGACATTTTTTTATATAAAAAAAAAAATTTGTGCCATCAAAATTGTTGTCACAACACATTACAATAACAAAATTAAAAAAAAAATTTCAAATTAAATACTAAATAAAATAGTTATAAAAAAATGCAACCACTATTTATACATTTGGAGTTTACATGCTAATATAATCATATAAAAATTAAAAAATAAATTATAAAGAATTTTTTTGATGTATTGATTTTTTTTTCTTTTAAAAAGATATTTAAAAAAAAAAATAGTGACTTCAACATTGTTGTCACAACACATTACAATAACAAAATAAAAAATATTTATAATTAAATATTAAATGAAATGATTATAAAAAAAAAATGCAACCACTATTTATACATTTAGAGTTTACATGCTAATATAATCATATAAAAATTAAAAAATAAATTATAAAGAATTTTTTTTGAGGTATTGATTTTTTTTTTTCTTTCAAAAAGATATTTAAAAAAAAATAGTGACTTCAACATTGTTGTCACAACACATTACAATAACAAAATAAAACATATTTATAATTAAATATTAAATGAAATGATTATAAGAAAAATGCAATCACTATTTATACATTTGAAGTTTACATGCTAATTTAATCATATAAAAATTATAAAAAAAAAATTCATACATAGTTGTTTTTTGGGGTTCAATCACTTGAGTATTTGTTATCTTTTTGAATAACCTGCAAGAAAAAACAAATTCAATAAAAACCAACATATATAAAATGTATTAATATAATTATAGGTGTTTTAATTTTTAGTTATTATATAAAAAAAAAATCAATCACTAAGAGATCATTGTTAAAAAATAAAAATAAAAAATAAAATTGCTAGTTGGAGACCACACACAAAGAAAACAAATGTTATATATCTTCCCAAGGTCAATAAATGATATATATCTTCCCCAGGAAGCTAGCCAGAAAGGCAGTTGAACAAACAAAATAATAAAAAAAGGCAACAGATCAAACTATGCACTTACTTCGTCTTTAACACAAAGGGGCAGCCGAAGAGTCACTGGTTTCAACACAGAACAAAGGCAGCCTTGAAGATTCAACACAGGTTCATCTCTTCCCTCTTCCCTCTTCTCTCTTCTCTCTTCTCTCTCTCTATTTCTCCCTCATCTCTATTTCAGATCTGAAAATTTGTAGATGGCCGATACACCTATGGAATCTCACTTCAAAGTGGTCTTTTTTGCACGTGAGTGATATTTTGCGAGTCTAAACTACTGAGAGGGGGTCATTGTGCGCTTGAGTGGTGGTTTTGGTCGCTTGAGTGGTGTCACTTTTTGTGTCTGTCGCTCGAGCGACTATTCTTGTGCTCGAGCAGTTTGTGCATATATCAGTCCGAGAGGAAGCCATTTTCAGTTACTTTTTCATTTGTGTGTGTGTAAGCACTTCAAAAATCCTAGATCTTCATTCTCTCGCTAGTTTTTGAACTCTAGCTCCAAATACTCTCAATCTGTGAGTTTTCTCACCCTACTCGTTTGGAGAAAAATGTTGAGCATGTCCATGGCTTTATTTTAATCGGAGCATTTTGTGTTTCTAACTCCGTTAAGTTCTACCCTTGTTTCCTCGTCTTTTACTTTGAGGTAGGGATTTCTTTGACTCTATTATATGATTTTTAGCTTAGTTATTTTTCTTTAAAAAGGGTATTGATTTGGCACATTTTGGGAAAAACCTAAATTTTGGATTTGAAATCAAAAGAGGGGTTTTCTAATTAGATTCTTGAAAATGGTTGTGGGGATGTATTTATGAGTGACATATGTTATAATGGTGGATATTTATTCTTGAAATTGACTTTGTAAAATAAAAGGGATTTGCTCTAGATTTTGGATATATGGAATTGTAAAGGGAAATGGAAAATGATGTTGGCTATTGTGAAATTCGAATGATATTTATGTTAATGATGATGGTGAAGTTGGATATGTAGTATCACTCCCTTTGTAATTGATAAAATTATATATTTTAATTGAAAATTTTCTTTTGAATATAAATAATTGTTTTGGGCTATCGGTGGAGGATAGTTTTTGATTGTTGTAGACATTGCATGAGAATTAGGTCAAATTTGAAACTAATTTCTCATACATTGTGCATTGAGCATCATTTCATATGGAACATTGTAAATGTATTTATTTTTGAGAAAAAATAGGTAAATACCGTGGTGAATCTAGTTAGGGGCTGTAGTTGTAGTTTTATTATGTCGGCCTGTGTGTCCTTGGTGAAAGTCTAGAAACCCGTGTGGTTAGATGCCGATCCTTCCAGTTAGTACTGGTAAAATGGCTTTGGTAGTGGTTGTATAGCCTATTGGTAGACACATACCTAGAGATTCCTAGTGTGTTGTTTCCACTGCCCTGTTTTCTATTATAAAATGATTATTTTTATGAATTGATTTGTAATTTGGCATTGCATTGTTTTGAGATGGAAAAAGAGAAATGTTTGACAAATGGCATGTATGTGCATTCACCTTATAATTTTGCGAAGATTCATATACTGTGCTAGAGTATCTCTACTGGGCTGTGGCTCACCCTATTGTAGAAATTCATATTCATATGTTTGGGAATATTTTCCTATATTTCTCATTCAGAAGAATATGTATCTTTGTAGTGTTACAATCCTTACAATCCTCCTAAAATCAGGAAACTGTACACCTCACACCTTGATTTTTGCCTAATTATAGGGGTATACACATATTAATAGAAATAATATAGCTCATGCTAACACTCCCTCTCAAGTTGGGCATGAGCATATGTATCGATCATGCCCAACTTGACAATCGAGTTATTAAATACCCTTCTTGATACAACTTTTGCGAGAGTATCTACTAATTGATCCTCTAATTTAACAAATGGAAACCATGTAGTCTTTTGGTCGAGATTCTCCTTGATAAAATGGCAATCAACTTCCACATGCTTAGTACGATCATGTTGTATTAGGCTATGTGCAATCTCAATTGCTGCCTTATTATCACAACGTAAATTCATAGGCGTCGGATGTTTAAATCCTAACTCCTCCAATACACGTTTTACCCATAATAACTCACATATACCATGGGCTATACCTCAAAACTCTGCCTCGGCACTTCATCTTGCTACCACCTTATGTTTCTTGCTCCCCTATGTGACCAAGTTTCCTCCTACAAATGTAAAATACCTAAATGTAGACCTCCTAGTGGCTTAATCTCTTGCCCAATCAGCATCCGTATACCCTTTAATATTAAGATTATTGCTTTTAGCAAACAATAATCCTCTTCTTGGAGAGGTCTCTAAGTACCTCAAGATTCGATACACATCATTCATATGTTCTTCACTTGGTGCATGCATAAATCAGCTTACAACGTTAACTGCGTAGGCAATATCAGGCCTTGTGTGTGACAGGTAAATCATTCTTCTAACCAAGTGTTGATAAAAACTCTTATTGTTGGAACCTGATCTGGATATTGGTGAGGCATTGCCATTAGTAGTTGATATAATGGATTGAGATGATGACTTGATGGGCTGTAACTGATGTGGGTTATTTGTCATGCGATCAGATGCACCTGTATCAATAATCCATGAACCATTCTTAAAGTCTACAGAACAAACGCAGGCCTTACCATTATTACCCAAGTGGGTTACATTAGCAGTAGCAGTGGGCAAAGGACAGTTAGCCTCAGTGGTGGCCATAGCAGCTTTATTTACTTGCTTTCGGGGCTTCTTGGTAAAATGCCACCACTCAGGATAGCCAATAATCTCGTAGCATCGTTGTTTGGAGTGTCCTGTTTCACTACAATAAGTGCACATTAGGCTTCCATTCTTGCCGTGAGTTTGAGGTTTACCATTCTTTGAAGAGGAATTGAAGAATCCAGGTGATAAACCATGGCAAGTTCGGGTAGTAACCATAACCAAACTCTTAAAAGTCATACGTGATTTCCCCATTGTCTGACGTTGTTGGTGATCTTTCCGAACATATGCATAACTTCTTTCCAAGTCAAGCAGTGGATCTTTGTGCAAGATTTCACTACGGACCTGGTTGAAATCAGAATCCAGTCCACTCAAGAATATGTGGACTCTAAGTTTGGCCATTGCTGAGTGCAACCTAGTAACTCCTTCAATAGTATCTGCTTCGAACGTAGTCTTGTCATCAATTTCCTAAAAAATGGCAACAAGTTCACTGTAATAAATGGGTAAAGGACGACCATTTTGTTTGGTAGAGAAGGATGTCCGGTTTAATTCGAATAAGCAGGTTTCATTAGACCCATCATAGGAGGTCTTTGAGATTGCCTCCCATATCTCTTTGGCTGTGGGAAGTCGAATGAAATGCTGCATCAATGATGTGGTCATCGAGTCAATAAGCCAACCCTTGACCCTGTTTTTTTCAACAACCCATGTATCATAATTGGCATCTCCATGCGCTGGTTTTGTAGTTGTTCTAGTGAGATATCCAATTTTGTTGCGAGCACCGATACGCATCTCTATAAGTTGAGACCATAATGAATAATTGGTCTTATCTAATGTGATTCTGATGGGGAATAAAGAATTGTCTTGGTGAACTTATTGGACAATAACCTCGGGAGCAGCAACTGCTATTTTTGTTACGATTGATTGATCACCCATTGAATCATAGAGTATAACAACGCATGGAGACTTTGCTGAATCGATTCAAGAGCAATTTCTGATCATACTGACGGATCTGATTCAATGTGGCTTCTAGTCTACGAGTTACGATTTTACGAAGATGGGTGGGACTCCAACGTCGGAAAGGCTGTGGATTCGAATTTCGGCTTTGGAACTCCTAGGGTTTCAAGGAGAGCTTTAGGATCTAACTTTTTTCTCTGATACCATATAGAAATTCATATTCATATGTTTGGGAATATTTTCCTATATTTCTCATTCAGAAGAATATGTATCTTTATAGTGTTACAATCCTCACAATCCTCCGAAAATTAGGAAACCATATAGCTCACACCTTGATTCTTGTCTAACTATAGGGGTATACACATATTAGTAGAAATAATAATACAGCTCATGCCAACACCTATGTAGAAAACAACTTTCAGGTATTACTGATATGCCTCCACCAAGGACATAGCTTGGAAGGACTTGGAGCTTAAGGCTTCATTTTTGGTTTATTGATGTAATTATTTTTGTTTAAGCCTTGGACTTTACTTGTATTGAGTTTAAACTCATTTTGTTGTAACCCGCATTGTCTTGGAAAGTTGTAGCCATTAAGGCATTTCATTACCAGAATTTATTCCACTTTTTAAACTTGTAACCATGCCATATGCTATAGATTCAGAATCTAGAATTGGTGAATATATATTGCATATGTGATCTTTGGTAATGGTCAAAGATATAATGAACAAAAGTTATGAGGCTGTTAATCAATTGTAGCATTGTTATGTGATGGATCTATTATTATTTATTTTGGGGTGTTACATCGCCTCCTCACCGTCATCATAACCTCGACCTTCATATATCCAAACAATCAAAATCAAAATCATTCGATGAAGACCTTCATCGGCATCTGACGAGACAGATCAACCTAATCGCAAGTGAAGAGAATGCTTCAGTTAAAGACTTGTTTGTTGCTGTAATTTTTGTTGTCGGCTACAATGGTTGCGTCGGCGCAGTAACCGTCTCGGAAGTGGTGGTTCTTTGATTTCTAAGCCCTAAATTGACGATTGAAGGAGGTGATTGAGGAGGAGACATGGACGAGTCGATCAGAGCTTAGAAATAGAATATCAAAGAGAAAGCTGAGTCCTACAACTCTTTGGCCAAATCGATCAGTCTCAAATCAAGAGAGAGAGAGAGAGAGCCTCCTAGATAGATAGCGGTGGCGATAGTAGGATTTGCGCCATGTCGATGGTGCCACGGTTGCTCTGAATTTGTTGAGATCCAAACAAACACTCTCTCTCACTCTTTCTTCTCTCTCTCTCTCTCTCTCTCTCAATGGCATCTCCATCAAATCCTAGCCAAAGCTCGGTTAGTTTTATTCATGCATTTCTCTTACTGTTACTCTTTCTCTTTCTCTATATATGTATATATCTATATATATACATATATTGCTCATATCTCTCTAACTTGCTCTGTTTGTCATTTTTCACTTTATGACAATCACTTGGCAATGATCCTCACTTGGTCTACGATCACTGAAGATCGTCGCCACTCACAGATCTCAGTGAAGGCTGTGAAGATGGCAACGGATTCGATGGAGACTGTGGAGATGGCAACGACTTCGTTAATTTCCTCTCTCACTTCTCATTCTCATACATATACACAAACACACACGCACACACACACATACGTACGTACAAATGATCATTCTATAATCTACATTGATCTAATAAGAACTTTTGGATGGTTATATGCAGAATAAGAAAGAGAAAATATTTTTTTGATTTTTCTATTCTTTTTCTCCATATTTTCAAATTTTATTTTACTATTATTTCTACAGATTTGTGCTGGTGGTGGTGATGAAACTCAATATTTTCAGACTTTTATTTTTCTCTATATTTTCATATTTGTTTTCTATTATTTTCTTGTTGTTGTTGTTGTTGTTGTTGTTGTTGTTGATGATGATGATGATGATGATGATGATGATGATGATGAAACATATTGCAACAAATTGAAAAAAAAAATAAAATTTGAGATTTATTCAAAATTTGAACAGACAAATTTTTTTTTTTAAATACATAATAAAATAAGAAAATTATTGAGAAGTCCAACTTAATGGTATAAGGCATTTGAATAGATAATATGTTCAAAATTTGCTTTTATTGTTGTTGTTGATGTTGACGATGATAATGGAAAAAAATTAAACAGATAGTCAAAAAATTTGAACAGATATTAAATTTGGACAGATAGAATTTTATTTGGACAAATAATTAAACAGATAAGGAAAATTTGAATGGAAAAGATTAAAAAATTTAATTGATAGAGTAAAAAAAATTGAATAGATAGGGAAAAAATTTAAATAGATAGAAAAAATTTTGAACAATAGAGAAATATTTTGAACAGATAGGAAAAAAATTTGAACAGATTGTCAATAGATAAAACAAAGTGAACAGATAAATTAAGAGGTAAAATTGCAAACAAAATATCCTTCAAAACAAACAAAATGACTTCCCACCAAGCTATTTTACAAAAGGTGGATTTGTCACCAATACAAAAATATCTACTAGATGTAATGTCTTATAACCTCCTTAGTTTAGACTTTTCAACAATTATCTCAATTTTTTATTTGTTTTCAATTTAAATCATTTGCTTATTTTCATTTGGTAAAATTGATGAAAAAATAGGTATTTTAGTCATTAAACTTAATGAAAAGTATATTTTAGACATTTTACGAATACCTACATCAAGTTTAATAATTAATTTTTTTCCCTTGTTGATTTACTTGACAAAAATAGATAACTAGTTTAAATTGAACAGAAATCAAAATATTAGGGTTTAAATTAATAAAATTAAAAATTTAAGATTTATTTTGTTATAAGACTCAAAACTTAATTTTTTATTTATTTATGTGATTGTCCCTTGTTTTTTTATTTTTATTTTTTTATTTTTTATGATGGTTAATAATTATTTTATTTGAAATGTATTTTTCAATTAATTAAATATTATAATAAAATTTTGATAAAATGATCATTTCATTCAATTTTAGTAAATTTACACTACAAGGAAAAGCAATTTTGGCGACTAAAAACCAAATTTTCGTCGCTGAAAATAGCATAATTGGCGACTAAAATGGAATTAGTAGCCAAAAGTGAAGACTTTTGGCAACTAAAAGAGTTTAGTAGCCAAATGTATAGTTATTGGTGACGAAAAACAGATTTAGTCGCCGAATGTATGGGTTTTAGCGACGAAAGGTTTTTTAGTAGCCAAAAGTGATGGTTTTTGGCGACTAAAATAATTTAGTAGCCAAAAGTATAGGTTTTGGCAACTAAAAAACAGTTTGGTCACCGATTCTACGTGTTTTGGCGACTAAAAACAGTTTGGTCGCTGAAAGTGAAGCTTTTTGGCTACTAAAAAAAATTTAGTAGCTAAAAATAGGCAATTGGCGACTAAAATTCAATTTAGTAGCCAAAAGGGGACGTTTTTGGCGACTAAAAACAGGTTTAGTCGCCAAAAATGCTACTTTCAACCGGAACTTATTTTTTTAGCGACTAAAAAATATTTTAGTAGCCCAAAATCACATTATTGGCGACTGAATAATATATTTAGTCGCCAAAAGTGGCTTCAATTTTTTTTTAGTAAATAATTTATTTTTTACATAAATTATATTGCATAAAAATAATTATATTTATATATATAGTTTTATATTAATACGGGTCAATATAGTATATAAATAATATATATTGCATATATATTCATGTGTTGTGGCATAGTGGAAGGAGTGCGTTGCTAAAGGTTTAGAAGGTAGAAGGTTGGTGGTTCGAATCTCAGAATAAGTAAAAAGTTAGCTCTTTTTTTTTTTCTTTTTTTTTTTTTTTCCACCGAACAACCTTTGGCGACTAAACTATTGGTCGCCGAAAGTATTTGTTTTGGCGACTAAACAGTTTGGTCGGCGTTCCATCAACTATTGGAATTGAGTATTGGCGACCAAAACTTTGGTCGCTAAAGACTTGTCTTTTTGCTGACTAAAACCTTTTTAGTCGCTAAAACCTTCTGCAGCCGTTTATTCGCGACAAAACCGGCGATTAAAAAATTTAGTCGGGTAAGGTAAAAAGGCGACTTTTGGTGACTAAAATTGGACCTTTGGCGACTAAAAATTTTGTCGACAAAAGTGATTTTTCTTGTAGTGTTATTTACACGATGTAAACAATATATAACACTTGATTTTATTATTCTGAGCTGTTAGTTGGACAATTTAACCAACCAATTGTTTTTGTGGGAAAATTCTCTGGTGTGTGCATGCCGTATGCAATTCTACCACAAAATAACATAAGTTTTCAAGAACTTTATATAAGTGATCTCACAAAAATAAATAAATTGAACACAAATTCATATAAGTCTTAAGTTTTTATGAACTTATGCGAATTCATATTCAACTTATATATTTTTTTGAAATTACTTATTTAAATTCATAAAAATTTACTTAATTTTGTAATAGAATTACATATGTATTGCAGACTTAAATATTTCCTTTTATTGTGTATTGTTTATACTTGTGTGAACAAATCAACACTCTAATAGGACATGTGCAAACAAATCTACACTAAGCATAACGCCTTTCTTTTTCTTGCATTTGGCACTAAGCATGTGCATGGCAAGAAAAACCCTTTGTTCATATTTAAAATTGGGTAAAGGGTGACTTTTCTTTAAGTTGGGAAAAAATATAGAAAGTTTTATAATTTTTTCGTAATTATTGGCTTCTCTTGTTTTTTCTTTTTTTTTAATTTTTTTTTTAATTCGCATAACATTGATTTTAGTTTTATTAGTAATTCATTAGTTATATAAAAAAATAATGTTATTATATTTTTTATATTGAAATATATATTATATTTTGGAGAGACTTATTTATAAGTCCTTTTTCAAACACTTATGATAGGCTAAGTCCAGTGTAATTTTTTATAGAGTCTCAAGTCCTATTTAGATAGGAATATATTCCACAAGATCCTACATAAACGTAACGTAACGTGACACCTATATAAACGTAACGTAACGTAACACCTATATAAACGTAACGTAACGTGACACCTACATAAACGTAACGTGACACTTACATAAAAGTAACGTAATGTGTCACGGTACATTTCGCAAATTTAATGAGTTTTTATTTTTTTAAATTGAATGTAAAAATGTTGCTGGTTTATGTTGGTGTCACGTTATGTTTCATATAAATACGATCTATGGTAACATTCAATTTCCTATATAGAAAATTGAATGTTGCCATGGATTATAGGTGCCACGTTACGTTACGTTTATGTAGATATGATCTATGGCAACATTCAATTTAGGAAATTGAATGTTGCCATAGATTATAGGTGCCACGTTACGTTACGTTTATGTAGATATGATCTATGGTAACATACAATTTCCTAGGAAATTTCATGTTACCATAGATCATATGTGTCACGTTATGTTTATGTAGGTGTCACGTTACGTTACGTTTATATAGATATGATCTATGGTAACATTCAAATTCCTATATATGGTTTTACTATTTTTTATGATATTAACAACTAATATTGAGGGTAAATGTGTCAACAAACTTTCCACAGGACTTATAAGAACATAAGTTTTTTACTAAGACCATATGTAGTATAAGTCTCCCTAATATGACTTATAAATAATTTTCCCTATATTTTGTTTATTTTTATATTTTAACCTTAATAAAAAAGAAGTCAATTTATTATATCCAGATTGTGGGGCTTATTGCATTTTCTCTAATTCTCAAGAAAGTTCAATGTAATTTGCCCTTAAAATTTTGTAACTTTTGGTGAACATATTTGTTTGGAAAAATAATAGAAATTTTGAAATCTTTTTGTTAAGATCTATCAAACAAGATACTTGTTGATTATGAAATTCTAAAAATTAAAAAAAAAATCAAACATACTGAAATTCTACAGTCTAAGTTAACGTTGACACAATAAAATTTTGGAAGAGGTTACAATTGTTAGGGAAAATATGTGATTCCCACAAGTAAATCAATCAATAAGAATAAAAATTAATGCGGAAAAATTAAATCAGAAGCAATACAAGAATTTTTACGTGGTTCCCTCAATGTGAGGTACGTTCACGGGATCGAAATTCGATTCCACTATCAACCAAATAAGTTCCAAACGAGACACTAATGGTCTCACAAAACCACGTTTAGGTGAATTCCAAATAATCACAAATAAACAAGAGGAAAAATCTCACCAAATAGATGAACAAAAATCTTCAAAACCCGAGTTATAGAAGATCCAAAATAACGAACCAAATCAACACCGAAAACGAAGCAAAGAACCACCCAAATTAATTCTACTGTTCACACACCCAAATATTGATTTCACCAAAGTGGAGTATGTGTAGCAGTCGTTCTCTTCACCTCGGGATGAGCAAAAAAAAAAAAAAAACCCTAAAATATTGTGAATCTAGGGTTTTTTTTTATCAAACCTTAGTTGTTTCCAAATTGGATTGGGTCTCCACAAATTAAATATAATATATAAAAATATATTATAATTAATACTAAACCAAATTAAACTCTTTTTCCAAAACCAATTGGGTCCCACACTCTAATAAGGAGGTATACTCAACAATTCTCCCCCTACCGACTTAGGTGGAGATATCAACCATACCCGCCAAAGTTCGACACTTCAAATGTTTATCCCTCGACAAAATCTTAGTCAACATATCCAAAATATTATCATCCGTGTGAACTTTTTTGAGTTGTAACAATTTCGAATCTAACACATCACGAATCCAATGGTATCTCACATCAATGTGTTTCGATCTCGAATGAAAAGTAGAATTTTTACTCAAATGAATAGCACTTTAACTATCACAATAAAGCACATACTTTTCTTGCTTTAAACCCAACTCTTGCAGAAATTTCTTCAACTAGAACTCTTCTTTACAAGCTTCTGTAATGGCAATAAACTCAGCTTCGGTAGTTGAGAGAGCAACACATTTTTGTAATTTAGATTGCCATGCTACAGCTCCCCCTGCAAAAGTCATCAAATAACCCGAAGTAGATTTCCTAGAATCATTATCACCGGCCATGTCAGAATCCGTGAACCCATCAAGCATCGGTTTACCATCTCCAAAACATAAACACACCTTCGAAGTCCCTTGAAGATACCTTAGAATCCATTTTACCGCTGCCCAATGTTCTTTACCCGGATTAGAAAGAAAACGACTCACCACACCAACTGCGTGAGCAATATCCGGCCTTGTACAAACCATGGCGTACATCAAAGAACCAACTGCTGAAGCATAAGGAACTTTCAACATCTCTTCTTTGTCTTTCTCACTTGTAGGACATTGATTCGAACTAAGCTTGAAGTGACCCGCAAGTGGACAACCAGCCGGCTTTGCTTTATTCATATTGAACCTCTCAAGAACTTTCTCAATGTAGCTTTCTTGAGATAACCAAATCAGCCCCTCTTTGCGATCACGAACAATTTTCATACCAAGTATTTGCTTTGTCGGTCCCAAATCTTTCATAACAAAAGACTTGCTCAACTCCAATTTTAACATGTTTACCATGGTAGAATCTTGACCCACAATTAACATGTCATCAACATAAAGCAAAAGAATAATAAATTTGCCATCCGGGAAATTTTTCACAAACACATAATGGTCTGAAGTGGTTTTAGAAAAACCATTATTCATCATGAAAGAGTCAAATTTTTTGTACCATTGCCGCGGGGCTTACTTGAGGCCATACAAACTTTTCTTCAATTTGCAAACAAATTTCTCTTTCCCTTTTTCCACAAAACCTTCCGGTTGCTCCATGTAAATTTCTTCTTCAAGATCACCATGAAGAAATGTGGTCTTCACATCAAGTTGCTCAACTTCAAGGTTCATACTTGCAGCCATGCCAAGTACAACCCGAATAGAAGACATCTTTACAACCGGTGAGAAAATCTCGTCAAAGTCAATATCTTTCTTTTGCCCAAAGCCTTTCACAACAAGACGTGCCTTTGTACCTCAGATTCTTGCCATCATTCTTCAATTTGAGAAGCCACTTATTTTTTAGAATTTTCCTCCCTTTAGGCAACTTCATTAAATCATAAGTCTGGTTTTCAAGCAAGGAATTCATCTCCTCGTCCATGGCCTTTTCCAATCACCTTTCTTTGCATGCTCAATTGCTTCTAGGTAGCTTTCAGGCTCCCCTTGATTGGAAATCAACACAAATTCATTGGGAGGATACTTTCTTGAAGGTTGTCGGTCCCTTGTAGATTTCCTCAACTCAAGTTATGGTGGCGGTTCTTGAGTTGAATGCTCTTCCTCAATTTCTGGCTCAATTTCATTAGGATTAGCATAATCCTCTACATCTTAAATGGGTGGTTGCACATCTCCCCCGTTTTCATCATCAACTGAAGATGAAGGAGATGGATCCATGTCAATGAGGTCACTAGTTTTTGGCTCCGATTGATCACCTTTGCCAAAGTCTTCAATTGTTTGGTCTTCAAGAAACACAACATCACGGCTTCGAATGACTTTCTTGTCGACCGGATCCCACAATCTATAGCCGAATTCATCATGCACATAGCCAAGAAAAATACATTGTCTTGACTTACTATCAAGCTTGGACCTCTCATCCTTTGGAATGTGAACAAAAGCTCGGCAACCAAACACTCTCAAGTGCTCATAAGATACATCTTTACCGGTCCAAACTCTTTCTGGAACATCACCATTTAAAGGATAGAAAGGAGACAAATTGATTACGTCAATCGCTGTCTTCATTGCCTCACCCCAAAAAGATCCTGGCAATTTAGCTTGTAAAAGCAAACATCTTGTTTTTTCCACAATTGTGCGGTGCATTCTCTCGGCAACACCATTTTATTGAGGAGTCTTCTTAACTGTCTTTTGATGCCGAATACCTTGGCTGCGACAATACTCATCAAATGGCCCAATGTATTCACCACCATTGTCTGATCGGATGCACTTCAATTTCTGCCCTGTTTCTCTTTCAACCATGGCCTGAAAATGCTTAAATACTTCTAGCACTTGATCTTTAGTTTTTAGTAGAAAAACCCAAACTTTCCTTGAATAATCATCAATGAAAGTAACAAAATAAAGTGCACCACCATGTGTTCTAACTTTTAAAGGACCACAAACATCCGAATGAATCAACTCCAAAACATTTTCTTTTCTAGATGCAACATTTTTATGAAAAGAAATTCTATGTTATTTACCCGCCAAACAATGAACACAAGTTTTAAGATGTGTATCTTTCAAACCGGGTAGAAGCTCTTTCTTGAATAATACTTGCAGTCCCTTTTCACTTATGTGGCCAAGCCGCTTGTGCCACAATTCGGTAGAAGTATCATCTTCAAGTGCATTGACAACACGTTTACAAATTTTTCCTTGCATCGAATAAAGTGTATGAGTCTTCTTGCACTTAGCCACCACCAAAAAACCCTTTGTGAGCTTCCATATTCCATCACCAAATTTGTTGTTGAAGCCTTCATCATCTAGCTTCCCAGTAGAGATCAAATTGAGGTAAATGTCGGGAACATGCCTCACATCTTTAAGCAACAACTTGCAGCCCAAATTTGTTTCCAAGCAAACATCACCCATGCCAATAATCTTGGACAAACTTTCATTACCCATTCGAACAGAACCATAATCTCCTTCGGTGTAGGTAGTGAAAAAATCAACTCGAGAAGTCACATGAAAAGAAGCACCAGAATCAATCACCCAATTGCTCTCTTGGCCCACAAAATTGATACAATCACCTTCACAAACAACCATGAGATCATCGGTAGTAACTGCTGTTGTGTCTTCTTGCTTCTTATCTACACTTTTGTTACGTCTTTTCTCATTATTCTTGAGCTTTCGGCATTCCCGCTTCATGTGCCCTTTCTCATGGCAATAATAGCACTCAAATGCCTTTCTTTGAAAAAGAACCATCTTTTGATTTGTCACGGCTTTGATCACGACCATGAGGAGTCTTACTCCTCCCCCTTGTTTTGCTTCGGCCTCTCACAACAAATACTTCCGAATGAGAGGAACCCGCTGATTTTCTTTTAGTTTCTTCATTTAACAAGCAACTAGTGACTTGGTCCATTGTGACAACTTCATCAGGTGCCGAATTACTAACTGTCACAACCAACGTCTTCCAACTTTCGGGCAAAGAACTAAGTAGCATCAAAGCCTGCAACTCATCATCAAAAATAATTTTCATAGAAGCAAGTTAGTTAACAATACTCTTTATTTCATTCAGATGTTCCGGTATAGGGCTACCCTCTTTATACTTTAAATTAACCAACTTACGAAACAGAAAAACTTTATTTGTGGCTGATTTTCTATCATAAAGGCCTTCTAATTTTTTTCATAAATCATGTGCTGAAGTTTTAGTAGCAACATGATAAAACACATTGTCATCAATCCATTGACGGATAACACCAACGACTTTTCGATTAAGCCTCTTCCATTCATCATCTTTCATACCTTCGGGTTTGCCACTATCACCCTCAATTGGCCCATACAAATCTTTACAAAATAATAGGTCCTCCATTTTAGTTTTCCAAGTTACCCAATTGCTTCCATTGAAGCTAGACATACGACCCACATTCCCCTCCATTGATTTACACAAATAAATAAATCCAAATAAACCGTAAGCTCTGATATTAGTTGTTAGGGAAAATATGTGATTCCCTATAAGTAAATTAATCAATAGGAATAAAAACTAATGCGGAAAAATTAAATCAGAAGCAACACAAGAATTTTTACGTGGTTCCCTTAATGTGAGGTATGTCCACGAGATCGAAATCCGATTCCACTATCAATCAAATAAGTTCCAAACGATTACAAACAAGACACTAATGGTCTCACAAAACCACCCTTAGGTGAATTCCAAATAATCACAAATAAACAAGAGGAAAGACCTCACCAAATAGATGAACAAAAATCTTCAGAACCAGAGTTGTAGAAGATCCAAAATAACAAACCAAATCGACACCGAAAACGAAGCGAAGAACCACCCAAATTAATTCCACTGTTCACACACCCAAATAATTGATTTCACCAAAGTAGAGTATGTGTAGCATCCGTTCTCTTCACCTTGGGATGAGCAAAAAAAAAACAAACCCTAAAATATTATGAATCTAGGGTTTATTATCAAACCATAGTTGTTTCCAAATTGGATTGGGTCTCCACAAATTAAATATAATATATAAAAATATATTATAATTAATACTAAACCAAATTAAACTCTTTTTTCAAAACCAATAGGGTCTCAAACTCCAATAAGGAGGTATACCTAACAACAATGTGCACTCCAAAGGGATGCATATGGTATGCATTTCATAATTTTTTACAAAATTTCGTAGGAAAAGCCTATAGACCATGAAAACAAAACATAGAAAATGTCCATAATTGTAAATCTATGATGTAAAATCAAAGTTGTATGTGTAGGACCATATTATCAATTGTTGTGGACCTTTGATATCAAATTATGGATTGTTTCTAGTTCTTTTTGTTTGGGATCCTAGAACTATTGAATTTCATAACATAAGCTACAAAGCGTCATAACTTTTCTCACCATAGAAGTTAAAACTTTTCTCACCAAAAATGTCATAACAAAAACTATGAAGTATTATAAATTCACCATTTGTAACTCTAGGGTGTAACACTCCAAAATCATAACTACTAACCACCTCTTGACATACAATGAAAAAGCAAAAACTTACAAAATATTAATATTTTATTGATTCTCTTTAACAGTACAAAAGATGTCATATGTATGTATACATTCATAAATCATAAATCATGAATCTATAGTATATTGCATGTATGAATATCTTGAAACAAAAGGAAATACAGATAAGTTTATGCTTTAATGACTACATATTTCCAAGACGATACTTGGTTACAACAAAAGTGAGTCAAGCCTAAAACATGTAAAACATTTGAGACTTGTACAAAAGATATTTACAATAAAAGAAAACAAAAATGAGCCTTCAGCTCCACGATCCTCGCAAGCTAAGTCCTTGGCGGAGGCATACCATCAACACCTGAAAGTTTGTTTCCATATAGGGTGAGCTAAAGCCCAGTAGAGAATACTTGAACACGTTGTATGATGCTTAACAAAGTCATATGGTGAATGTATATGCATGCCATTTACCAAGACATTGCTCTTTTCCTTTTAAAACAATGCAATGCCATAATTATAAATCAATTCGTAAAGCAATACTTTTAAAATTAGAAAACAGGGCAGTGTATACACAACACTGTGAATCTCTAGGTACGTGTTTGCCAGTAGGCTATACAAGCACTACCAAAGCCATTTTATCAGTATTGATTAGAATGATCGGCACCTAACCGCATGGGTTTCTGAACTTTCACCAATGACACACATGCCAATATAAATAATATCACAACCACACCCCCTAACCAGATTCACCAAGATATTCACTCGTTTTTCTCAAAACGATACGTTTTCAATATATAAATATGAAACAATATTCAATGCAAGATGTATAAGTAGTTGGTTTCAATTAACCTAATCCTCATGCCATTTCTATAACAATCAAAGCTATCCTCCACCGGTAGCCCAAAACAGATATCTTTATACAAAAGATAAATCTCTAACAACAATTATAATATCACAATCTCAATATATAAGTGACAATACATATCTAACTCCATTATCTTCATCAAAGATACATTTATTTTATTATTTTAAAAACTCAACATCCTTTCCATTTTTCTTTAGTTGTAGATCACCAGTCTGTTGGGCCGAAGTGGGAGATTCACCGTTGTTGGGACCGGAGATCGTTAGAGAGACAACCGAGAAAGTTGCTCTCATTTGGAAAAGGTTAACCACAACTCAAAGTCGACAGAAAAGTTACGCCGATAAGAGGAGACGACCCTTATCTTTTGAAATAGGTGATCATGTGTTTATTAAGATCTCACCTAGGCGGGGTTTGACGAGGTTCGGTAAGAGTGGTAAGTTGTCTCCTAGGTTCATTGGGTCTTTTGAGATATTGGAAAGGATCGGGGAAGTAGCATACCGGTTAGCTTTACCGCCACAACTTTCGGGAGTTCACAATGTATTCCAAGTATTCGGATTTATTTGAGCATGTCTAGTTGTTTTGTTTTAGAATTTGTAATGTCCCCTAGTGATGAAGAGGAGAATGTTAAATTGTGATCACATGTTGTTGTATGTATTGTCGGTTTGAGTATGACGTTATGGAAAGATAAATTAATGTTCTAGAGGTTTCATTTCATTTCTAGCTTGAGCGTTTGTGTTTTGATGGAATGGTGAGGAAGAGAATAATCTATGATTAGTTGAACTTTAATGTGGTGACTTGGAAATGTTATTAAAATGATTGTTGTTGCTAGAACACTTTGGTTTAATGGTTTGTTTAAATTTCGGGGATGAAATTTCCTAAAGTGGGGAGGTTGTAGCACTTGCACCCTTTTTAAAACTTTTGGGAAGTATATTTGATTCATTTATTACTTTTTGGGAATCTTTAGAGTTGCGGTATCTTGGTTTTGGATGAGTGAAAAATTGATTTAAACTTGTTACGATTGTCCGTTCATGCTTGTTTGCGTTGAAAAGTTGTTTAGAAACTTGAAAACCTTGTTCTGGGGTCGACACCGGTCTTGGTGGTGTCGACACCTTCTCTTTTGGTTGGCCACAAGGGTAGACACCAGTCTGGGAAGGGTCTATCCTTTGTTTTTGAAGTTTGCTTGCTGGAAATTGGGGTAGACACCAGTCTGGGAAGGGTCTACCCTTTGTTTATGAAGTTTGCTTGCTGGAAATTGGGGTAGACACCAGTCTGGAAAGGGTCTACCCTTTGCATGCTGTCAAATATAAGCTTTTCTTCATAAGGTCGACCCCTATGTTGCAAGGGTCGACCCCTGCAATTTTTTTTCCAGATTTCTGTATGGTTTTTGGTTCTACTTTTTGGGGATTTTGACTTGATCTTTTGGGTTGACTTTGGGACTTTATCTTACTTTGACTTGGTACTATAAAGAGGCTTCCACTTAACCCATTTCTTTATTTGTTTTTCTCTTTTCTCCCTCTAAAACCGCGAGACCCTCTTTCTCCTTCTCAAAAAGCATTTTTCACTCAAAATCTTTAGATCTACTCTCTTGGAAGCATCTTCTTGCCTTGCTCCTTTGAGAAAGATTGTAGATCTCGTCAAGAGCTTCGTTTTGATCCGAGTAGAGGTTGGTTTCGGACAACTTTGGGGTTTCAACCTTTTTGTTCATCTTCTCTTCCAAACTTGAGGTAGGGACATTCTTGAGTTATATATACATGTTTTGCAAGGTTTAATGTTGGTTTTATGTTTATCTTGGTCCCATTATGAAATTTTAGTTTTGTTTCAAAATGATGAGTTTTTTTTTTTTTTTTTTAAAATGAGGATCTAAACTTTAAATGTTCTAAGAGATCCTTGAAGCCTTTTTCCTATGATATGAGAAAAATAATCCTGATGAGCTTTCACATGAAAATGGGTGGCGTTTTGGGTTTTGAGAAAGAACCCTAGAAATTTGGGGTTTTTTGAAAATATGAGGAAAACTATGAAATTATTCTTTTCTTGTGTTTAAATAAGTAAATGAGCGTGGTTTTCACAATGTGATATAAAAAAATGATAATTTTCATGATATAAAAGAGTGGAGGACTCATTTTTAAAACTATTGTGGAATGTTTGGAAATATTTAAGTGGAAGATGATAGTTATTGTACATTATGGATTGTGAAAATTAATGTTTGAAAAACATTACATATGGCATTGATGAGACTATATTGCTAAGAATTGTGAAAGGTGAAATTGTGGCTAAGTGTAGATAACATGTGGTTATCTTGGGGAAGAGTAATGAAAAGAGATAATGGAAAAATGTGATTGTTGATGTTATTGTAGAGACTTGGGAAATGAGAAATTTATTTATGAAGTTATTATATAACACATGAGCATGCATGATTGAGGAATGGGAAATTGGTATGTATCATGGATTGCGGAAATTGCTATGAGTTGAAGGTATATATATTATTTTGTAAAATAACACTGAAGAAAGAAGATGAGAAATGTATTTATTCAATGTTGTTGTCATGTACTTGAATGGAGGAATGTTTTGAGTTGTAGAAAATCATTGCATTGCATATTCATTCAATTATCATTTTTGCATTGTAAATTCTGATTGAAGATATTTATTTTATGAAAGGAAATAAAGTTGTGATATGAATTATGGAAATGTGAAAAGGGGTAAATACGGTGGTAAGTTCGGTTAGGGGGTGTAAATGAATTTTGTTAAGTTGGCCTGAGTGTCCATGGTGAAAGACTAGAAAACCGCGCGGATAGGTGTCGAGTCTTCCGGTTAATCCCGGTAAAAATGATAGTTTGGTAGTACTCGCAGAGTCTACTTGCAGACATCAGCCTAGGGATTACCAGTGTTGTATTTACCGCCCCCGTTGATTAAAATTGGAAGTTTTTGAAATGTGTTAAGATTGCAAGCTTTTGTTAAAAAAATAGAAATCTTTAAGAAAAGCATGAAATGAAATTTCTTTAAAAGAGCATGACATAGCATTGGCATATGCATTATTTTTATTGAGAATTGCATAACTGTATATACTTTGTTAGAATTCTCTATTGGGCTTTATGCTCACCCCTATGGGATTTGGTGCAGGCAAAGACGTGGTGATCCTGCTAAGTTGAGGGCGCGGATAATTGTAAAGAGTACATAGCTCTGTTTTTGTTGTGATCTTTTTGTAAAGCCAAGGGCTAATGTGTATGGGTCTGAGAGACCATTTTGTGTAACCGAGCTATCGCCTTGGAAGATGTAAGCCCTTAAGGGCATTTTATTTGTTTTTGAGATTAGATGTTTCACATGTTATAGATTCATGTATTCGTTATGTTGTGAATATGAATCGCAAGCAAACCTTTTGTATTTAATTCATTTATTATATATGTAATGTTGGAGGGATTATTGTCGTTGATTAGTGAATGTTCATTAGTATGGGTAGTTCGTGTTGAAATATTTCAAGGCGTTACAAAAGGATCGGCATCTAATTGCATGGGTTTCTAAACTTTCACCAATGACACACATGCCAATATAAATAATATCACAACCACACCCCCTAACCAGATTCACCAAGATATTCACTTGTTTTTCTCAAAACGATACGTTTTCAATATATAAATATGAAACAATGTTCAATGCAAGATATATAAATAGTTGGTTTCAATTAACCTAATCTTCATGCCATTTCTATAACAATCAAAGCTATCGTCCACTAGTAGCCCAAAACAGATATCTTTATACAAAAGATAAATCTCTAACAACAATTATAATATCACAATCTCAATATATAAGTGACAATACATATCTAACTCCATTATCTTCATCAAAGATACATTTATTTTATTATTTTAAAAACTCAACATCCTTTCAATTTTTCTTTAGTCCAAACCAATGATTTCCAACAAAACATCTATTTCTTTCCAAAACACTTTTAAATGAGAGATTTTCAATATTTGAACCTAACTCAACAATGTACTCATTTTCACAAAATTTCTCAAGAACCCATTTGAAAACCCCTCTTTTATATTTCAAAGCCAAGTCTTAAATCAAATCCATAACTCCCAAATAGCAATCTTTTCAAGGAACACATAAAGAGGCTAAGAATTATACACGGAGGTTGAAGAAATCCTTACCTCAAGAGTAGAAGAAGAGGAGAACAGGACCTAACTTTTGATGCAGTCAAAAATGGAAACTTTTCCAATTAGAATGTACACCTCTATGAGCTCTACACTTTTCTCCAAAGCACTATGGCAGCGAGATCAACGGATTTGGGTATATCTGGGGTGTTTAGACAAGAACTAAAGAGAGTGTGTGAAGAAATTTGGTAAAAGTTAACTTTTAGAGAGAGAAAGAGAGAGAGAAAGAGAGAGAGAGAGATAAAAAAGTGACTAAAAAAATATTTTTTCTGTACTGATATACGTATAGACCGCTTGAGCGACCAAAACACCGTTTGAGTGTCAAACACAAGGAACCACTCAAGTAAACAACTCAAGGCTCGAGGGTATAATGACACCCTCCCAGTAGTTCAAATCTACAACAGACCGCTCGAGTGTCAGACATAGAATACTGTTCGAGAGACCAACCCATGGCTCAAGCAAAGAACACCCCACTCCCAAAAGTTCAGGCTATAAACATAGATACTAAAAGGAACCGAAGACTGCTAGAGTGAGGGAAAGGCTGCTTAAGCGAACCTAAAGAAAAATAGATAGAAACTCTTTTGAAAAACAAACTCCCAACATATTTAAAATCCAACCGAATAACTCCAAACAACCAATCCATACTTCAACAAGGTAATAAGGAGTATAAACAACAATCATGATTATCTTATCCCGGTCCAAAGAATACAAAATGGTCGAATTTTAACCCCAGTCGCTATATCCCCAAAATTTAACAAATACAACAACGCAAGAAAAAAAAAAAAAAAAAAAAAACTCTTGTTAATAAATAGTAGATGGACATAGCAATCTATTTCAAAATACTATGATTACAATCCTCCAAAACATTCATAATGTTTATATATTACAACTCAAGTAAAATCTAGTACCAAAAGATTCAGACATCAAGAAACAGGTCTAGGTACTTCTCACGGATTTCAACCTCACACTCCCAAGTTGCCTCATTGACTTTATGGTGTCACCACAACACCTTAACCAATAGGATAGTCTTGGTTCTCAAGACTAGGTCCTGAGTATCTAATACCCAAACCGGTCTCTTTTCATACGAGGCATTTTTATCTAACTCTAAATCGGTCCAATCTAGCAAGTGTAAAGGATCAAACTCGTACTTTCGGAGCATACAAATATGAACTATGTCATGAACTCCAGAAAGTTGGGGCGGCAAGGCCAAACGATGAAATACCTCTCCAATCTGCTCTAAAATCTCCAAAGGCCCAATAAACCTAGGAGACAACTTCACACTCTTCCCAAATCTCATCAAATCTCGTCTCGATGAGATTTTAAGAAACACATGATCCCCCACCTCAAAAGACAAGAGTCTCCTCCTTCGATCAACATAGCTCTTCTGACGATTGTAAGTCGAAACTAACCTTTTGCGAATAAGTGTGACCTTCTCTGTCGTTTTCTGGACTAATTTTGGACCTAACATAGGTGCGTCACCCACTTTGGCCTAACGAATAGGAGATCTACATGATCGGCTATATAGGACCTCAAAAGGTGTTATGTTAATACTCGCCTGAAAGCTATTATTATAGGCAAACTCCACCAAAGGCAAATGGCTCTCTCACGACCCCTTAAAATCGAGAATGCAAACCTGAAGCATGTCCTTTAAAATTTGAATGGTGCACTAGGACTACCTGTCAGTTTGAGGATGATAGGTGGTGCTAAAAGTTAACTTAGTGCCCAAGGCACCCTGTAGGCTCTGTCACAATCGAGTTGTAAAATACGATATATCCGAGACGATAGTCACTAGGAACTTGTGAAGTTGCATTATATCTCTAACATAAAGATCGATAAGATAGTCTACTGAGTTGCTCGTGCGTATAGGTATAAAGTGTGCATATTTGGTTAGCCAGTCGATTACTACCCATACGACATCATTACCTCGTTGTGTCCTTGGAAAACCCACAATAAAATCCATCGTGACATGCTCTCACTTTCACTCGGATATAGGTAAGGGTTGTAACTGTCACACCCCACTGTTTATTATCCGAATAACATTACCATATCCATTAACATAAATCCTTTTTCATTAAGAATATGTAGAACTATACATACATTACATCCATAAATAAATGGAACAGGAACCCTTTTACTATAATGGCATTCCGCCAACAAGTATAGGCCCCGTGGCCAACAATTAAGAAAGATCACTGATCTTGAATCATCTCTCAACTTGCACCTGAAAAATGATTAGAAATGTGGGATGAACATAAAATCCAGTAGAGATCCCAACATGATCCTAAACAATAACAACATATAGATTTCTATGATCATGAATGCACCATGACGTACAATATAAATCATGTGACAGTTTAATATTCAAAATATACTTATATAAGTACATTTTATCCAAAAACATCCATTTTAACACCACAAGGTACAAAACCATTTGTTTTCTTTCCAATTATCTAGTTTAGTTCCAAAAGCCTTCCTTCACAATACAACCTTGGTTATTTAAACCTCCACGTTAATATAAAACAATTCCGTCTCCACATTTGTTTTGAAAGCACGTTTCCATATACGAGTCATAATTCAATCTCATAACTCAACCCACTACACACACTTATGCAACAACATATCTACTAGGCAAGGAACACCCATAACATAAATACTGAAAAACATATATTTCTAAATATAAAAAACTGAACATAATATATACTTCCATTTCCACTAGCCTACAGCACGGATGGCAAATAATATAACCCACATAACACTTAATGCTTTACTAGCCTCACTCGGAGGGAAACAATCCCAAGGTCACACTTTACCAGGTGCAAACCGGAAGAGAGAGGAACCTATCTCAAGGCGCCATGCTTTACCGGCTTAACCGAAGAGAAATGGACCTCAATTTCTCACTTAACTGGGCGCAAACCGGAAGGGAGAGGAACCTATCTCAAGGCGTTACGCTTTACTAGTTTAATCGGAGAGAAATGAACCTTTAAATAATATCACAACAAGTTAGACACATAAATGTTACGCTAGTGTGAAACATGTACATAGTCTATTCAACAACAACAATGTCATCCTCCACTGATAACCAATGACAAAACCTCTAACGGTTAGATACAAGACTCTTATGAACTAAATTCCACAACAAGTTCCAAAATTCCAAAACATTAACATTTTCAATGAAATTATTTCACAACTAATCATTTTTCTCTTTCGTTTCACAAAATGACACAGACACACACCTCATTTTGTCACCAAAATCAAACCCGTTGTTCCAAATCCTCAATCCTTCCAATTCTTAAGCAAATTCCCTTTTTCTTTGACAATATCCAAATTGTTCTATGCAACAACATACTACCACAATGCAACAATGACCAAACAAACACAATTAATTTGTCTTTAGCAACCAAGACACTAATTCATTCACATAACGCATAACTCATCCATTATCCACCTTTACCCATTTTTATAATATTAAACCCTTAATAACAAATTAGGACTTTTAACCACAATCAACATAGACATGATTAACTATAAATCCTCTAAATCCCCTTTCATGCTTTTGGAAAATCCCTTAACAAACCTATTTTTAAATGCAATAAAAACTACCATATGTCTATCTATAAAGAGGTACTGAAGAGGAGCAAAAGAATCCTTATCTCTTGAAGCGAAGAGGGGATAACCTAAAAATTAACGGTGACGAAATGAAAATTTGGTTAGATTAAATGGAAGCCCTTACCGAGCTCTACATTTTGGTATATGGAACTAGGGTCAAAGATGTTTAGAAATAGATGAAATTGAGATTAAAGAGCTTGAATACTCAAAAATGGAAAAAAGAGAGAAAATAGAGTGAAAAATGAAAATATTTGACCTAAAGGTGACTTTTAAAGATATGATTTTGGATAGACCGCTCGAGCAGTCAAAAGTGTGCTCGAGCGGTGAATTGAGGCTTGCAGTATCTCAAACAATTTTGAAAAA
Organism: Camellia lanceoleosa; assembly: GCA_025200525.1. Classification (NCBI taxonomy): domain Eukaryota; kingdom Viridiplantae; phylum Streptophyta; class Magnoliopsida; order Ericales; family Theaceae; genus Camellia; species Camellia lanceoleosa. The sequence continues at coordinate 110,514 of JANUSC010000309.1, forward strand.
TAGAGCTGGAAGGGTTTATGGACCGCTTGAGCAATGAAACCTGCGCTTGAGCAAACTATGCACACAGCACAGATTCACAAAATTCAAACAAGCATAACTCTCTTGTTCGGACTCTGTTTAGGGTTGTTCTTGTGTTCAAATTGAAACCTCGAAAGTAAGATTTCCAATGGCTCTAACCTCACATCAAGATTCAAAGTATGGAGAGAAAACATAATAAAAGAGTGAAGACTATTCAATAATAACTATTTGAATTTAGAGCTTTTTTTATCCAATTTCGCCCAACCACTACGGTAACACCTTAACTAAGGTTCAAATATCAACTAAGAAAGTTCTCAATCATGAAAATCAAAAAGTCATATATAATTCTATTATACCAAGAAGTACGGAGTGCCACAACAAACCCGCTGGTTATTGATGTTCGGCATTCACTTGTTGACAAGTAAGGCACCTCGAAACAAATAAGGCCACATCTCTCTTCATCCCCCTCCACTAAAACTAGCGACTAAGGTTGTATACATTTTCGTGCCTCTCGGGTGTACCGCAAGGTGTGATTGGTGGAACTCTTAGAGTACCTCTTCTTTACAAGACTCTGGTATAAAAAAGGCGGTCTAGATATCTCACACTCAAATCCAAATAAACATTCAAACCCATCTCTACCTTTCCACTAGAGATCTTCCCTTGGATAACCTCTACTTTGTGATCATACTGTTGTGCCTCTACAACCCGGCTAAATAAAGTAGGTTGTGCAACTACGGTAAATAAATTGGCCAACTCAACGAACTCACTAATATGCAAGTCAAACTCGTCGATATCGCCCAACATCTCCCACTTCTGGATAGCAATAGTTGCTACTCTACTCGTGAATTTCATACTCAAAGCATCAGCCACTACATTGGCCTTCCCTAAATGATAATGACACTCGAAATCGTAATCCTCTATAAACTCCATCTACCTCCTCTACCTCAAATTCAAGTCCTTCTGTGATAATAGATATTTTAGACTCTTATGATTGGAAAACACCTCAAAGCTCTCCTTATATAGATAATGCCTCTAGATTTTAAGGTAAAAATTACTGCCGCTAGCTCTAAGTCATGCATAAGATAATTTCTCTCATGGGTTTTTAATTATTGCGAACCGCAGGCTACAACTTTCCTTTCTTGCATCAATACACAACCCAAATCTTCCCGAGACGCATCACAATAAACCGAATAACCCACACCCCTCTTAGGAATAATCAAAATTGGAACAATGGTGAGTCTAACCTTAAGCTTTTGGAATAACTTTTCGTAAGCCTCACTCCACATAAATCTAACCCCTTTCCTCGTCAATCTAGTCAACGACGAAGCCAATGTAGAGAAATCCTTCACAAAACATCAGTAATACCCCGCTAAGCCCAAAAAACTCCAGATCTCAAAGGCATTCTTAGGTTGTTCCCAATTTTGTACTGCTTCTATCTTAGATGAATCTACGGTCACCCCTTCATCAGACACTACATGGCCTAGGAACTTTACTTCATTGAGCCAAAACTTATACTTCTTGAGCTTAGCATACAGACGATGTGCTCTAAGAAACCTAAGCACAACCCGCAACTGTTCCTCGTGTTCCTCTTCGGAGGGTGAGTAAACTAAGATGTCGTCAACCAAGACGACCACGAACTGATCTAGGAACTCACGAAAGACTTGATTCATCAAGTTCATAAATGAAGCCAGTGCATTGGTCAACCCAAAAGACATCACTAAGAAATCACAATGGCCATACCGCTTACGGAATGTCATTTTCTGAATATCCTCCTCCTTCACCCTCAACTGGTGATACCCCAATCTCAAATCAATCTTTGAAAAAAAACGCGACCCTTTCAATTGGTCAAACAAATCATCTATTCGTGGTAATGGGTACTTGTTTTTAACAGTTACTCGCTTTAGTTTTCGGTAATCGATACACAGTCGCAATGTGCCATCTTTCTTCTATGCAAAAAGAGTCGGTGCTCCCCAAGGCGAGGTACTAAGGCGAATAAAGCCCTTATTTAATAAATTTTGAAACTGTACCTTCAGTTCACATAATTCAGCTGGCACAAACCTATATGGTGCCATGAAAATCGCAGTCGTGCCTAGCGTTAAATTGATAGAGAACTCAATCTCTCTATGTGGTGGTAACTTTGAGAGATCCTTTGGAAAGACATTCGGATACTCTCGAACTACTCTCGGCAAATCACCCCAAACCATACTATCCTCATCAATTACTGAGATGGCAAAAAGGAAACTCAACTCTTCTCTACCCTTAAGGTCATATAACGGAAGAATAAGACTATCACCCCAGTCGTACATAAAGTAGAAACACTCTCCTGATGGTGTACATACTAACAACCTTCTATGATGGCAATCTATTAAAGCCTAAAAGTAAGTCAATCAATCTATACCCAGAATCACAACTAAGGCATGCATGTTAAGAACAACAAAATCAAAAGAGAGTCGACGATCTGTGACCTCAATCTCATAGGAGTGGCATAATCAACCCAATGCCACTCTATCCCTAATAGGTGTGTTAACAAATAGAGGAGACTCAAACTAATAAAACTCTAACCAACAAAAAAAAAAAAAAAAAACCCAAAATGAAAGAATGAGATGCACAAGTATCAATTAATACATTGGCTAAAAAGTTGAATAGCAAAAAGTTACCTCTCATAACAAGAGGTACCGACAATTGTTCTAGTGTGGTCATCGCATACACACGCCCCGGAGGCCTCTGATTAACTTGCTCACCCCTTGAAGCATAGGTTTGAAGAATTGACTAAGCCGAAGTGGCTCCCTGATTGGCCCTTAAAGCCCGAATGGACTAAGCTAACTGATGGGTTTTTTTCTTCATCGAAAGCAAACGCACCAGATGTGCTACCCAACTGATGGCAAAACCTCCTAAAATACCTAGACTGCTCACACTGATAACAGATAGCCAGCTGCCCTCTCCCTTGGCCCTGACTTTGAGAACAAGTTGAAGACGGTGTAAACTATTGCCCTCCTCCTCTCTGTGGGCAAGCTGGAGACTTGTGGCCCAACTGGCCTCACTTAAAGCATATGAACCCACCCTGGTTACCTCTCCCCAAACTCGAACTCGACACGAGAAAGGTGGACCTAAACTGCAAGGCCTGGGATTGCTTTGAGGTAGAATCCCTTTGCCTTTTGTTGTCTCTCGCATCCCTTTGAGACTCTTGTCCTCTCTACTTGGAGCCTCTCATTCGTTCTTCTTCTATCTGAATCACCACCTCTAAATAGGTTGCCAATTCGACAAGGTGCTCATAATCCCAAATCATAGACTTGGGCAATTTGAAAAGGAGCCCGGTCCTCATTTTCTTCTTGAACTCAATACAACGACGCTCCTCCATTGCCACAAGTTTCGGTGCAAACCTCGAAAGGCTAGTGAATACTGCCTCAAACTTGGCCACTGGTGTGCTCAACTACTTAAGCTTCATAAATTACTCTCTCAACTTCTCCCTCATTGTGGGTGGTAAAAACTTGTCCTAGAAGGCAGTAACAAAATTCCCCCAAGTCACTCTGATACAACCCCTCGCAACCTTCCATCATTGACCCACATTACCCTTTAGTTGAAAGGTTACCAAGGTCACCCTTAAACCATCGTTCTCAATGCCAAGCATCTCGAACGTATTCACCATCTACTCAAGCCACTCATCAGCCTTTAGTGGCTCATTCAAATCCCCAATAAACTCATCCAAATTTGACCGAAAGAATTCCCTCTTTAGAAAAGATGGACCTGTCTTCACAACTTGGGCCTAAACTAGATTTTCAACTATGAGAATGTCCATGGATTCCCGCAATGCTCCTACCATTTCACGGGGCTACAGCACCCATGGCATACTGACTTGTTGGCTAGGCCATGTTCGCCTGACCAACTCTTTCCTCCTATGCCAGAATTTCATCTGAAATTGGCACTTCCTGCCGCCTAGGCTTGCCACGCCGACTACCACCATGTCTGTGTCCTGACATACTAATAAAAGTAACACAAAATTTAGCACATTCACAATGTGCCATAACAAGTTCACACATGTCCTAAGATAGTGGACTACACAATAGTTTCACTCCATGTAGGCACCAAATCACATATTCATAAACGAATTTATTTTCTAGATAATGATTATTCCGCGACATTTCCAGAATTCCTGTTAGAATAAGCAGTGATCAACTGCTCTTCCTAGAAATTCGTAGACACAAACAATATTTTGGAAACTAAATTCCATACTCACTTAATTATATAAACATGTTATCATATAGCATACCAAGCAGACGTCTATCATTATCTAAAGAGACAAACCTATTGTGGTGATAACCACTTCCCACGAGTCCAAAGCATTTAAACCCAGTAAACTTTAATACTAAGTTGTAACACCCCAAAATCATAACTACTCTCTTGACATACAATGGAAAAGCAAAAACTTACAAAATATTAACGTTTTTATTGAGTCTCTTTAACAGTACAAAAGATGTCATATGTATGTATACATTCATAAATCTTATATCCTAAATCAATAGCATATGACAGTTTATGCCATGATGGCTACATATTTCCAAGAGGATGCCTGATTGCAACAAAAGTGGGTCAAGCCCAAAACAAGCAAAAAACCCGAGGCTTGTACAAAAGATATTTATAATAAAAGAAAACAAAAATGAGCCTTTAGCTCCACGATCCTCCCAAGGTAAGTCCTTGGCAGAGGCATACCATCAGCAACTGAAAGTTGGTTTCCACATAAGGTGAGGTAAAGCCCAGTAGAGAATACTTGAACACACTGTATGATACTTAACAAAGTCATATAGTGAATACATATATATGCCATTTACCAAGACGTTACTCTTTCCCTTTCAAAACAATGCAATGCCATAATTATAAATCAATTCGTAAAACAATATTTTTAAATAAGAAAGCAGGGCAGTGGATACACAACACTAAGAATCTCTAGGTACATGTTTGCCAATACGCTATACAAGCACTACCAAAGCCATTTTACTGGTACTAACTAGAATGATTTACACCTAACCGCATGGGTTTCTGCACTTTCACCAACGACACACAAGCCAACATAAATAATACCACAATTACACCCCCTAACCAAATTCACCAAGGTATTCACCTATTTTTTCTTAAAATTTACGTTTTTAATGTATAAATATGAAACAATGTTCAATGCAAGATATATGAATAGTTGGTTTCAATGAACCAAATCCTTATGTCATTTCTACAATAATCAAAGCTATCTTCCATTGTTAGCCCAAAAAAAAATATCTTTATACAAAAGATAAATCTCCAACAACAATTATAATTTCATAATCACAATATAGGAGTAACAATACATATCTAATTCCATTCTCTTTATCAAAGATACATTCATTTTATTATTTCAAAAACCCAACATCTTTTCCTTTTTTCTTTAGTTCAAACCAATGATTTCCAAAATTTCTAACAAAACATCTATTCATTTCCAAAACACTTTTAAATAAGAGATTTTCAATATTTCAACATAACTCAACAATATACTCATTTTCACAACATTTCTCAAGAATGCATTTGAAAACCCCTATTTTATATTTCAAAATCAAACCCTAAATCAAACCATAACTCCCAAATAGCAATATTTTCAAGGAACACAACGAGACTAAGAATCATACAAGGAGGTTGAAAAAACCCCTACTTCAAGAGTAGAAGAAGATTATAACAAGTCCTAACTTTTGTCGAAGTTGAAAATGGAAACTTTTCCGATAAGAATGTGTATCTCTATGAGCTCTACATTTTTCTCCAAAGCACTATGGCAGCGAAATCAATGGATTTGGGTGTATTTGGTGTGTTTAGACAAGAACTAGAGAGAGAGTGTGAAGAAATTTGGTAAAGTTAACTTTAGAGAGAGAGAGAGATAAAAAAGTGGCTGAAAATATCTTTTTCCTGTACTAATATACTTACAGACCGCTCGAGTGACCAAAACATCGTTCGAGCGTCAGACACAAGGAACTATCCGAGTGAATAACTCAAGGCTCGAGTGTACAATGACACCTTCTCAATATTTTAAACCTACAGGAAACCGTTTAAGCGAAAGAAAGACCGCTCAAGCATCAGATACAGAATATTACTCGAGTGACCAACTAATGGCTCAAGCGAAGAACACCCCACTGCCATAAGTTTAGACTGTAAACACAGATACTGGAAGGAACCAAAGACTGCTCGAGTGAGGAAAAGACCGCTCAAGCAAACTTAAAGAAAAACAAACGTAAACTCTTTTGAAAAACAAATTCCCAACCTGTTCACAACCCAACCGAATAACTCCAAACAATCAATCCACACTACAACAAGGCAACAAGGAGTAGAAACAACAATCATGATTACCGGATCCCGATCCAAAGAATACAGAAGAGTTGGTTTTTAACCCGAGTCATTAAATACGGTGTACACCATAAATTCACTATTCGTTACTTTACCGCAAAGTAGCATAACACACCACAAATATTCCTAACTTTCATTACAAAAATCGTAATTTTCTTACCATATATACCTTTTAAGCAGTGTATGCTATAAATCTCTTAAAATTTTATTGTGTTAATGTTTATTTAGATAGTGAAATTTAATGAGCTTAGCATTTATATAGTGAAATTCTTCCACTATTTTCATATTAATCATCATGGTTATCATCACTAGTTGAAATATTGAGATAAAAATCTTTGAAAATGATAAAAATTGTCAAAATTCTTTTTTATTTTATTTTAAAGATACTTGTCAAAATTCTTTTGTGGAATAATAAAATGGTAAAATTCCATTGACAACTATGAAGAAATACACAAAATGAGTAGTACCATAATAGCATAAAATTATTTAAATTACTAATAACATTACTAAAATCAAAAAACATATATTCACCAAACAATAACAAACGAATACAAAACTTATATTTACAGGGTAAAATTTCGTAGTAATTTATAAACAAATGCAAAGGGAGAATAGAGATGATGCCATTGGAGAATGAGAAGGGGATTGAGGGGCGCTTTGGCTTTGTGTAAGACAAGTTGATGGAGACGAAATTTTAGAAAATAAATATTTTTATTTAATTATTTTAAAATTAATATTTAATTAGGAATATTTTAATTTAGTAAAGAATTATTTAGTTTCTTAATTTGATATGATGTAATTTTCTTATTTTATTAGCTTTGATATCTTGTTTTATTAGGTTTTTGTTCTACAAGAATTAGGTTTATTATAAATAAAAATGTAAGTTTTAGGGCAAAATAGTTTTTAAGAATTAATATATTTTGAGTTTTATACTCTTTTGTTCCAATTTTGGGTATTCTTTGTGAATAAATGAGTCTAAAGAAGGATCTTACTTATGGTATTCTTGTTTGAATCAATAAATTTTTAAGATTGTTACTATTTCATATTTCACGCTACATCAAAATCGACGAGAAAAAAAGAGTTGGGATAAAACTGTCCAACAAAGACTCACAATACACGTGTCTTATGGAGTTAATTCTATTTGCAAACCACATAAATTCTTAGTACAAGCATTTGTGTCATTCAAATATTAATTTTTGAATAAAAATCAAATGTCCAAACATTAACTTTTGAACAAAAATTAATTATTCAGACATAAATTTTCGTTCAATAATTGATATCCAAAAAATTGACTTTTGTTTCTATAAACTAAAGATGGGTATTCGAGTCACCTTAAATGAAAGAAATCACCCATCGGTTTGCATCCAAAAGCCTGATTTACAAGGTTCTTCTTACAAATTTATTAGTAGGGGTGCAATTCAGGCAGGTTCAAGTTGATTAAAAAGTTGTTCAAGTTTAGACCAAGTTATATTGAGAGCTATCTAGGCCCGTATAAGCCTGAATTGTAACCCAAGATTATTTACTCAAGCCCAACCCGAGTTAGGACCAAATTGCCTCTGAGTGAGGGCGGGGGAGGAAAGGATAAGATTTTGTATTCTGTTACTTGTGTTTATAATATATATTCAATATAATCTAACAAACTATAATATCATCCAATAACTAATGATTTATATGTATAATTAATTTTTTTTTTTATATATTATAATTTGGGTTTCGGATTGCTCAAGTTGTTTGATGTCTTTATCCAACTGTACAAATTTAATTTAGACTTTTGAATTTTTGCCCAAGTCTATACCTAATTCAAAAATATTTTACCCAAACCCCTAAAACAATTTGCATTAGGCTTAAGTTACTTGAGTTGAATCTGTCCAAATTACACCCCTATTTATTGGTAGAGATGCTACTAGAGTCTTTCTTAAGAAACCCAAACTCCAAATTCCAAGCTACAATGATGGTAACCTTGGATAGATGAACAGCGACAAAAATATTTACTACATAGAAAATTTTGAAGTAAACTCAAGTTTATTTTGGAGTTGAATAGCATTACTCTTATTTTAATTTCTTATATCCTACAGATAAGATGAGATTTAATTATCTACAACTACCCAATCTCCTACTAATAATCCATTATTTTTCTATATCTATTCCAAATATATATATATATATATATGTCTGAAAATTATTATATAATCCATGTGAACATTCTATGGGGGTTATGGATTAGAACAGATCCAATCCAATTTTCAATAATTTGAAAGTTAATTTCCAAATATTTAGGAGTGATTTGGAAAGTTGGTTAAAATGTGGCTTTTTCACTTTTTTTTGTTTTGTTTTGTTTTGTTTTTTTTTTTTTTTTGTCTTTTTATAGATAAAAAATGTGAGATGTGGTGTAACCCAAAATAGGTTAAAAGCTAAAAGCTAACTTTTAACTAGCTTGCCAAAAGACTCCTAAAAAAGTTGATATTCAAATAACACAAATAATATGTACTAATATAAAATGCAATTTGCGAATAAAATTACACATCCCATGCCCTAATGGAATGAGAAATATGTTTTAAAAGAAATATATACATTAAAAACAAAACTCCACTCGTCCTTGTGATAAAAAGATGGTAATAAGAGGTGGTTGGCCAAATTTCCCTATATATATATATATATATTGTGGTCCCTCTATGGCAATGGATTCCCCTCCAGCATCAAGTGACCTCAAATACAAAGAAATAATTGTACTCTTGTGGAACATCCCAGTGTTTTTGCAATTATTTTTTTTTCTTTTGGAGGAATCAGATTGGACATACCAGTGTGAACACATGTGAATCGAGCCAAGAAAAAAAAAAAATCGATGTCTCAATCATTATGTTTATTAGAGTATTTTAGTTGGGGATCAGTTGTGAACGCAAGACTTCTTGATGAGGAATCTCCCGCGGTAGTTGAGTTTGTTTATTTCTTTGACTTTACTTATTTTTAAGAAGTGAAATTGACACGTTCATGTAATATAATTGACAGGTAATGAATATATTTTTAGGATTTTTCTCTTCCCTAATTATTATTATTATTATTAAAAATTAAGATTTTAAAAAATATATAATTAATTTTATAAATTTGACATAATTATATCAACTTTTCTTAAATTTTTAATTCACATTATACTTAATCCCTTTTTCATTAATATTTTGTTAATCTTTTGGATGAAAAAAATGATATTGTAATCACTTTTACATTGAAATATATATTTTGTTTTGTTTATCTTTATATTTTCACATCATCTGTATTAATTTTGTCTCTTTAACCTCACTAAAAGAGATGTTGATGTAATTATGTCAAAACTGCAAAACTTACTATATTTTCTTCAAACTTTAGGAAGGTTAGCGTGATTTACTAAAAAAATAAGGAGTAAATTACATTTTGCCCCATTTATATTTGGTCATTTTTTCATTTTGGCCCTTAAAAAAATTTTTTTTTTCTCGCCTTTCATGTTTTAAATTTTTCCTAATTTACTCCTAAAGTTGACTTATGTCCAAAATTAGATACAAAATGATACATTGACAATCACGTGACATAAAAAATATATTATTATATTAAGATTTGGTTGGGTTTGTATTACATGTGTGAATTATATATAACAAAATATATTTATGCTACGTGACTGTTAATGTGTCATTTTCTATCTAATTTTGGACATAAGTTAACTTTTGGAGTAAATTTTTAAAAATTTGAAACATGAGGGCTAAAATGAGGGGAAAAAAATTAAGAGACAAAGTGAGAGAAGGGCCAAACACAAGGAGGTAAAGTGTAATTTATCTAAAAAAATAGTACTGTTAATTGAAAGGTATGGAAGACTCTTTATGTATTATATATAGACATGGAAGGAACAAGTCAGTTGAGAGGAAAAAAACTAAAATAATGGGCTCCCAAACAGTTCCCAAGCTTCCTGTTGTAGACTTAACAAAGGAAGACTTGAAGCCAGGCACTAGTTCTTGGCTTGGGACATCCAATGAAGTTCTAAGGGCACTAGAAGAGTATGGTTGTTTTGTAGCAGTTTATGATAAACTTCCTTTGAAGCTTCACAACTCAATGTTGGAGTCATTGGAAGGGTTGTTTGATATCCCAACAGAAACCAAATTTCACAACACTGCCAATGAAGAAGGAATTACCTATTATGGGGCTGCCAGTGAAGGTTTTCTCTTTGAGAATGCAACAACTCTTGAAGGCACACAAAGATTCACCAATGTCTTGTGGCCTTCCACTGGAAATGATGCTTTTTGGTAATAACTTTATCTACTTACTATCACAGTTCTGCGGCTCCCCTGTTGTTTAGAAAAAAAATTACAATTACATAATTATATAAATATCTCTTAAGATTTTAATTTACATAACAGTTGGGTCTTTTTTCATCAATAATTCGTTAGTAGTATAAATGAAAAAATTATGTTGTCATCTTTTATCTACTATAATATATATTTATCTTTATTTATTTTATTATTTATCTATTATTTGCATTAGTTTCAGTCAATTTAACCTTATTAAAAGGGATGTCAGTGTAATTATATCAAAAGTGAGAACCTAGTTATAATTTTTCTAAATTTTAAGGGAAATTAGTGTAATTTAACCTAGTTTTCTCCCTAAAATTGCAGTCCCCATGGTTCTAATGCACTTCAAGTTGTATGATGTAACAACAGAGAAAAAAAAGATGCTTACAATACAAAAATATTGAAACATCATCATACCTGAGGCTCCAACGAATTAAGTCGAGTTGGGTAGTTAGTTATTCAAACGTGGCTTCAAAACATAACGAGTGTATTTGGTTTGTGTTTTGAGATTAATTTTCAAAAAAAAAAAAAAAACATTGGGGATAGTTTAGAAATTTTTTTAGTTTATTTGGTTGTATATTTTGAAAATATTTTTAGAATTTGAGAGTTTGTGATGATTTGATATTTTGTTATAGTTGAGTAGACATGCGTGAGAGAAAAAGTGATTAAGGATGAGAGAGGAAAGAGAAAAAGTAATTGATTGATGTGCATGAGAGAAAAACGGATTTTGAAAAAAAATTTCAAAAATTTTGAACCAAACAAAATTTTGAAAATTTTTCTCTTCAAATACAAACCAAACAAACCCAACAAGTTTTAAAATGTGTTCGACTTTTTTACATAGCAACCCAATCTTTAATAAGTTTTTTTAATAAGTTTAGTTAATCCATATCGGCTTATCAAGTCGGGTACTAAGTTGTTTAATCTTAATTTAAAAATTTAATAAATTTTAAAATGTGTTAAATTTTAGTTTATTTGCATAGCCAATTGATTTTGAACGAATTTTCAACAAATAGAGTATTGAGAAAGCTAGGAGTGGGACAAAGTGCCACTCCCCAAAAAAGAAAATTTCAAAAATTGTCTATTACCTCTCAATTGTGAGTAAAGAATTCTTTTTTTGGCGTTCATTATTCTTACAATATATATAACATGACTCTTAATTTTTTCACATATTATGTAATAGGATCAAATATATTAATTTGATATATTATCTGATATTTTTTTGTTATAAATTATATTAATCAATAAAATGCCTTCAAAATAAAAAATATATATATACATACACTAATATCCTAATTATATAATCAAAAAATTATGAAATTATTAAAATGAGTATTAATAAGAATTGACTCATAAATTTATTGATTTTTCTGGGTAATTTTTTGCAACACCTATGTAACTAATTATCATTTTTGAAAAAATTCCAATTTTGTCCCTGATCGAGAGCGCTTTGTAATGGAGGACAAGAATTTTAGGAATTCATGTCGTTATTCATATATATTTTCCACTCATTCCTAGTAGATGTTTCATTTTTATTATTTCTTTTATTTATTTATTTGTTGTTTCTTAACCAGTGAAACTACACTCCTATTCTCAAAGAAATTAGAAGAACTAGTCGAAATGGTGATGAGAATGGTATTTGAAAGCTATGGTTTAGACAAGTACTACTATGAATCTCAAATTGCATCAAGCACTTATCATATGGCATTGGCAAAAATACAACCTCCAAAGATGAATGAGAAGAAGGGTATTGGATCTCATTCAGACAAGAGCATCCTATCCATTCTTGATCAAAATCATGTTACAAGTTTGGAGATACAAACAAAGGATGGCCGTTGGATTACTTTTGAGCCATCACCTTCACACTTGGTTGTTATGGCCGGCGAAGCTTTTATGGTATGTATATCGAATTTTTTTTCCCTACTTAGTAGTTCTACGTGCACAAAAACAAATCTCAGAACGCTTAAATGATGTGAATTTCATAGTGTGTAAGTCCTGTAGTGAGATGTGTTTTGTAATTCGTTTATGTGCAAATATATATTTTTTTATTCATACTTGTTGGCACGAAACCCGCAAGGGTGGCCCAGTGGGTGAGGGAAGAAAACCTGGGATCTGGGAGTTTGCTCCTCCTGGAGGTCTCAAGTTCGAATCCCACTCCCCACGGTTCTTGTCTTGGGCCACTGGAGGTTAGTCCCATGCTTCGGCTGTGGGGATACCTGAGTTATCAAAAAAAAAAAACTTGTTGGCACGAGATATTTGTACTCAATTTTTATATGAAATTAGTTACCCCTCCAATCCAGATGAAGGATATTGTCTTGGCCCGTGGAGCTAAATACGGGTCATGTTTTCATAATTTGAAGTGTTCATTTTATAGAATTTTTCGTGTATATCATTTATAACAAAAAAATATTTAAGTTGATTTGTTAACTGTAACTTATTCAATTTATCACGTTTTTAGCAAAAACAAAAATGGATCAATTTTTAAAAATACAATTGTTGTCTTTTTTTTTTTTTTTCCTTTTTTTTTTTAATAACACAAATGCCATAAATTGAATAGACTTCGATTTTTTGCGTGAATTATATAGGGTAAACTACCAATAGGTCCTACTTAGGAGACTTATTACCCAATAGGTCCTACTTTGAGACTTATTACCCATTAAGTCATATTTGATATAATTTATTAAGTGATAAAGACAAATTTTATCAGTCTTTTTTTTTTATGAATAATTTTATAGTGATAAATTTATCAGTCTCTTTTTTTATGAATAATTTTTTAGTGATAAATTTATCACTCTCTTATTTTTATAGTGTTAAATTTATTAGTTAGGACCTGTAAGTAAATAAGTCTAGTGAATAGGACTAATTGGTAAGTACCCCAATTATATACACGAAGGGTCTAAAAAGTGAATGATTTAATCATTAAAATTATATTCATGATGGACTCCATACACTCAAACGGCACCCTCCAAATCAAATTTTATATCTTTATGTTACCAATTTACTCCGAACCACCCGACTCGAGTTATGATCGAAGTGCATTGGAAATATAAAAAATACAGAATAGAGGATTGCTAACCCTAGAGTAATGCTAGAGATACTTTTAAATAGGCCCGACTAAACCCTTAAGCCATTAAAGCTATTGCTTTAGGCCACAAATGTTATTAAGGCCCCAGTTTTTCAAAAATTATAGTTAAGGCCTATATAATTTTATCATTCTTTATTTTAAAAAAGCCCCACTCATTAAGAAAGAAGGCCTAAAATTATTATTTCACATGAGTAATATTGTACAAATAAATATTTTTTGCTAGTTTCTTTACTAACCGAAATAAATATATAATATCAGTAATAATAAATAAACTAACAAATTTTATAAAATTTCTTACTCTTTGATGTGATATCTTTCTTATAAATAGATGAGAAATTTCATAATGGAACTAAATTTTTTGAAGAATTTTTAGAATTAATTGAAGTATTAAACTATGTAACAAAACTTGATATGAAGATTAATTGGTAATTTTGTATATCAAAATCTTGAAAAAATAATTTTTAAATAATATTTTTGTATAATAACATAAAATACTAAAAAAAAATTGTAAAAGGCCTCATCTTAACTTTTTGTTTTAGGTCTCAATTTGTCTTGAGTCGGCCCTACTTTTAAACCCATAAATTTATCTATAATGATGTAATAAAGGAGTTGGATCCTATATCACTGTGTATGTAACAAATTAAAATTTTACATTTATCATAACTTATCATTGTTGGTCAAATTGTGAGAGTCTTTTAGGAATCTTGAATATTTTTTTTTTAAATTTTTACCTTTGATAAAGATTAACTTCTTAATCTCTTAATTAGAAGTGTATAATACAAGAATTGTCAACTGAACTAAATTGATAAATTAATTTTGAGTGAACTATAACACATAATAAGTGGAGGAAAATTAACCCCCCAAAAAGAAAAGATTTAAAACTTTACAAATAATACTTTGATAAGGTGATTTTTTTGAGGGTACTTTCCGACTTGATTCCTCAAATCCCTCAAACTATAAAATAATAAGCCCAAGAATAGATCATTTAGATTTTAATTGGATGCATTTTATTGTAACTAATTCCTTTGTCATAGGACATTGTTAATTACACATTGTATTCTGATTGACACCTGACTGCTTTTAAAATTTGTAACTAAGTTTTATTGGTGCCTCTATGATGGGTCTCTTCTTATAAGTTAGGTTAAATCAAATCAACAACCAGTTATCTCGAGACCTAAGCCCATAAATGCAGACACCTCAAAACATTTTTTCTTGTTCAAAGGAAAAAAAAAAAGAAAAAAAGAGTACACTGTTATTTTTTTTTTAATTTTTATTTAATTACAAGCAGAACAGACAATGCCATAATTTTTTATTATTCTGTTCACCTACATGGGCGAATTGTGTGTTTTTTTTTTTGTTTTTTTGTTGTCTCTTCTTCAAAACAGGGGAAACAAAAAAGAATTAGTTTGTTTTCAGATAAAATGCTTTAAAAAAACGAAAATTTAGTAAATATTTTAAATTATTTTCTTAATTTTCAAAAACTATTTTCTCTCAAAAATAAAAACTACAAACTGTTTCTGAAATTTTCGTTGTCTTTGTTCCAAAACACGAATTCACTTCACATCATTTTTTACACTATCGGTAGTTTTCTTCTAAGTTAACTTTCCTATGGAATAGTTATTGCATTATCGCGATTTCTATTTTTTGTTACACTTACAAATTTGATATTTTAATATTTTGATTTCTTTTTTTTTTTGGGTGGCAAAGGCATGGAGCAATGGCAGGATACATTGTCCATCTCATGTTCATGGTATCACCACCACCACGCCACCCCAAGAGAATGGGAAAGAAGTAAACTACTCTGCGGCGCTTCTCTCGTACATGAAAGGCATGGTGCAGCCACCAGACAAGCTTGTTGATGATGAACATCCCTTGCTGTTCAAGCCCTTTTCCAACCTTGGATTTCTTAAATATTGGATTCAAGAGGTGGCAAAGAACCCTAAGTGTTCTCTCACAGATTATTGTGGTGTTTAATAATTAATACCTCCTTTAATCTCTAGGGAACTGTCTACTCATCTACTCTAATATTTCATATGTATTTTCTTATATTATGAGTACGGTCCTGAATCTTTTGGGCCTGTGTTTGGTTAGAGGATTTGGGAAGGAATTTGAAAAGAAAAAGGGATAAGATGTGTGAAACTATGTAAAATATAAGTATGTTTTATTCACATTTCACCTACTTTTTCTATTTTCCTTTACAAATTCCTTCTCAAATCGCACAATCAAACACAGCATAAGTGAACTTTTATTTTGAGACCATCTACATATGTTTACATACAATAAATAATAAAAAGATTATGGCTAAATGGTAAGTACATGATTTTTTTTCCCCTTTATTTGTATAAGAGAAAATATCATTTTACATCCTAAATTATTACTCAAAAATCAATACAACTCATATTCTTTTAATAATATCAATTTTATAGTTAAACTATTCAATTTTGTATCAATTTTACACTCACTTTCAATTGCCATCAATAATCAATAGAAGTTGTTAATATGGCATCCAAACTTTATTTGAAATTTCACTTGCCCCAAAACTTTCCCCAACGTATCAATTTGATCCCTGAATAAAATAAAATTTTGGGATCTAATTGATATTGTAGAGATAATTTGAAAGGTAAAATGAAATTTCAGTGCCACATTAGCAACTTTTGTTTGATTATAAATGCCAGCTAACAAATAGGGGTAAAACTGATGAAATCAAATAATTTAGGTGTAAAATTAATATTATTAAAAGAAATGGAGTTAAATTAATTTTTAAGTGATAATTTGAGAGGTAAAATAATATTTCCTCTTAGTATCAAGATGAAGTGTGTTTGTTATCATTTTCTTCTATACTAATAGTTATTTTACCTTTAGATAAATTTACATATTATTTACATTAATTTTGATTATTTTAATTTTTTTTAAAAGAGAAATCAATATAATTATGTCAAAATTGTTAACTTATTATATCTTTTTAAACCTCAAGGGTGGTCAATGTAATTTAACCCCCCCCCCCCCCCAAAAAAATATATATATATATAATAGAAGAGTTAATCCAATCAAAAGGATTTTAGCAATTTGTATTTCAAAAAGCAAGAAAAATTATATATATAGGTTATAATTAATATTTAGGATAAATTACAAACACACCCTCTGAGATTTATTTAAATCACAAATTACTCATTGTTATTCTAAAAATTACATTATACCCCTAGGGTTTCTAATTTCATAACAAATAGGTCATTTTATTAATAAATCATCATGTTAATTAACAGTTTATAATAATGTTAAAAGTTTTATTTTAATTAATAATTTAGATAATTTTATTATTGTATAGGTGAACAGTTAGAAATTTTACTTTTTCAATTAATTTTTTAAAATAAAAAATTATGATAGAAAAATATTTATAATTTTTTAAATCACATAAGATAATTCATATTTTAAGTAAATTTCAAAGATGTATTTGTAATTTATCCTAATATTTAATATCAGAAGGCTTTAAAATTTAGTTTTTTTTTTTTTTTTTTTTTTTTTTTTTTTTTTCAAAGAGTGGGCTTAAAATTCGGCTTTAGGCGTTGAAAAAGTGGCGGCCCCTTTTTTTGAAGAGTGGGCTTAAAATTCGGCTTTAGGCGTTGAAAAAGGGGAGGGCCGCCACTATTTCTACCCACGGATGCTCTTCGTTTTTGAATGTTCCATCAGGATAATTAGAACATTTTTCTTCACTAATACTATAATTCTAGAAAATTTAACCCCGAATTTATTTAGAAATATTAATATGTGATTGAGATTTGTTTTATACGTAAATTTAAACTATATCAATTCAATTTTCACCATAAAAAAATATCCCATCTAAAATTTTTTGAACTTTTATGTCTGTCCCAATAGCTCTTTTGTTTTTTCTTAGAAGTTTGACTAGGGACTCATCCTTTTCTATCACATATTTTACAGTCTATTTACAGTGGGTGTGAACCCACCAAAAAGATTTCACAATTTTCGGATAATTGTAAACTGAAAGCATTAAAAAAAAAAAAAAAAAAAAAAAAAAACAGCATCTCTGGAAACGGAGGAGGCAATGCCTTGCCCGGCCTTGATGGGGAGTTCAGATCCTCTCATTCATCTTCTCTACTTGGCTCCCTATTTGGTAGATTATTGAGCTTATTTTTAGTATAATTTTGATAATTTAAACAGTTCATATTTTAAGATTTGTCGAGTATATCATACCTGTAAAAAATAAGTTGATCGAATATCAAAAATCACGTGTTCAAATCATTGATGGGAGACGGGCAAGATAGCCGGCCGCCTTACTCTCCAATTCTATCATAAAAAATAAAGCCTTTAAATAATTTTAGTCATTATGTCATGTTTGATTTATTAAAATAAATATCATAAAATAATTATTTTATTATAACATCTATCTTTAGAGAAATATTATGGTGCACTCTATAAAGGGTGTACACTATATACACTTCATAATTTAAAAAAAAAAATGGCATAATTTTAATTTTTTGAGTTATAATTTTTTTTTAAAAAAATGTTATAACTAAATACAACATGAGACATATTTAAAGAACACATAGGTTACAATTAAAATAATGTTATAACTAAAGAAGAAAATTAATAATAACTAAAGAATGACACAATAAGAGTACTAGAATTTCCCTTATCTTTATATTTGATTCACTAAAAAAAAAATAAAAAAATATGTTACAAATAAAATTATCATTCATTATTGTTAGCAAATAATCATTCTATGGAGAGCTTTTAAGGAATAAATGATCATTCCATCCTATCTTATTCAATTTCATTCTAATGAACTAAACACTATATTATAATAGGTGATTATATTTGTACCCAACTAGTAACTAAATATGCTCTACTAAAATTTTGAAGTTTTAGTCTCTATTATACTCTAATATAAATTTACTAATAGGAACCATACATTTTAAATCTGAAAATAAAATATTATTTTTTTCCTCATGGTACACTATAATCACTTATACGTATTCATATTCAATAAACTCAGTACACTATACTAAAAATTTGTTTGAAGTTTTAGTTATACCCTATTATAAATTTACTAATAGAGACAACACATATTAAACTCTAAAATAAAAAATATATATATTTTTTTATAGTATATCCTAATTACTTATACATATTCATATTCAAGTTTTTCATCTTTTTCTCCAGATTTCAATTATTTTCTCTCCATCTTCTTTCTTACTCCAAAATCTCAATTTATCCTACCAAAACTAACTGTTATCATCAACATCATTATTTTTTATTATTTTGGTAATTACAAATAGAAGAAAGTTTGAACGAAATCAAACAATGAATGAGAATAATAATTAAAAGTGTTTTATGAAGTAATCTATCAAAAAAGAAATAAATATTCATATAAATATCAAAATACAATTCGTAATGTCAGCCTTTCAAAGCCGAACAAATTGCTCATGTTCGCCTGGGCCGCTGTATAGAAGCGGTTCAGCAACCTCACTGCCTCTACCAATGGCTTGCTTCATTGCTCACTGTTTTGTGAATGCATTGGTAATTAATTGATTAAAAAGTTTGGATTCATGATGAATATCACTTGTTGGATAAAATTGTTTCAATGGAGTTTTTGATTTGTAATGAAAGGGATGAATAAGGAATCGAAAGAGTTCAGCGGAGAGTTTTTTCATGCGCTTTCACTGCAGCAGAATATAATGACTGATTCGATAAATAAAGCGCAGTTGAGAGAGTTTTGGGACCAAATCTGTAATCAGAGTTTCGATTCTTGGCTTCGAACTTTCCTTGACATGTAATTTCCATGAAAATAGAATTCATTGTACATTCATATAAATTGAATTGATTGATTTTGAATTGATCAGAGGATTTTTCAGATCAATCACGGAGAAATTGAGTAAATCAGTATCTAAGGGGCTATTTGCCGGGCCATTTCCCAAAATAAGCCCAACTACTAACCTATTTTCCACATTGAACCTAGTTTGGTCGAAATTCTTAAAATAAGTTGAAGCGTTATTCCAAAACAAGCTTTCACCATATTTCTGACCCAGGCACGAAAAATGAATAAAATTATAAAAACGTAGTTACAAATCACACTTTTAATTAATAAAGCGTGGTTTCTAAAAAAAGTTGTGTTGTAAAGAAAGCGTAATTAAAAACCACGCTTTCAATAAAAAACAAAACCACATCACGCACTCACACACACACACACACACACTCTCTCTCTCTCTCTGTCTCTCTCTCTCTCTCTCACACACACACACACACACACACACACATCACTCACACACACTCACATAAAACATATATAACTTCTAGAAGTTATTTGGGATGTCCTAAATAAGTGTACTTTTTGACTTTTTGGACTAAAAAGTTGAGCAAAAAAATTATGATTGTTTAGATTAACTTTTTGACTTTTTTTGAAAAAATGTGTATTAAAAAATTGTATAAATTAGTGTGTAGGGAAAAATTAAGATGGGGAGTTGTGCAGCTGTAGACGTCCCCGAACGTCCCGGGAGGGATGAGTCTCGTTCTGTTCATCTTGGGCTTACTACAGTTCAGGACTCAAATTGTCACGGTTCTTAATTTGAACCAAAAAGTCCAAATCCGGCAAATCGTTTTGAGAAAACAAATTTTTTTTGAAAAGAAGTGCCAAACATAGACTGCTTTGCCAAATACAGAGTCGCCGCCTAAATATTTTATTTTTGAGAAATTTAGGAAACTCTGACTCATACCTAAGGCCACGTGTCCGTCATTACCAAAGTTGCTTCGGCTCGGGAACTTGAGTATGATTGGGGAAGGTCACTTCGTGAGCACTCCCGCTCGCCCGATCAAAGATCGGTCTCTACTAACCATGATATCTAGTTTTGAAAATATTATGCATTCTTATTCCGATTATTAGCCTAGATTTACTATGTGATGCGCACAGCATACAAGTATAAACTGGATCGCCTGAATTGGAACAAAACATTTCATGTTTGTTTTTGAAAGATGGTTTGCTACTCACGAGTAGGCTTAAATATCTGATTTTGCCACCCTCAGGTGGGCTTAGAAAAGATGGTTTTGCCACTATCTAGTGGGCTTAAAACTCACAGTCAATGCATTGTTCCAATCCAAATATCCAACCTTCACCCACAAGCATTCAGGCAGTTATATCACATAAGCAAATAGCCTCATGGTAAGTATGCTATCATGGCAGTCACTCACACGCATGTAAGGATGCTAAAGCATAAAAACTTACCGAGTACTCCAAGCTAAAACAGAAGCTATGTTAGAAATCCATGCATGGTCCTAACTATACAGAAATACCTAATGCAACACATGCAAAAATGCAACTATAGCCAGGCTCGGCTATTCTAAACATGGCATATGAGATGCAACAGCTAACAAGTATTCAACTCGGAATTGAAATACAAATGCAGTTAGTATGATGCGGCGAGCCCGGTGCATGCAAAACAAATGAATGAATGCAAACATGCTATCATACTGTATGCTAATTGAAACATGCCCTATTTTAACCATCATAAGCTGGTAAATAAAAGAGAGAAAGACGTGGGGTTGGAAGACATATATTACACGTACGCACACTTATTACAATTGTGCCGTCACTCGGAGGGTCCGAATAAATAATATAGTCCCAAATGAATAATTACAGTCCGAATAAGTACAAAACCCTAATTAATTAACAAATTAATCTGGGAAAGCAGTAAATTAGCATGCAAGGTAGGGACTGCCTCAACTCTGCTCCGGATGATGAATGATGCATGTTCGGGTTGCCTTGCGTGGAAATCCATTGCGATGCCCCAATTAGCCTCTGTTTACAATTAAGTCCGGAATATTGCACGAAGCTCCAAAAGACTGCCGGTTTCTAATTTGCTGCAACGGAGAGCAAGAAAGGGGCATGGCAATGTATTTTCACAGATGTATGCTTGACTACTCTTCAGAGAGTGTAGTCCTCGATCCTTGTGCCACCATCACGCATCTCGATGCATGATGGCCGAGGAGTCGAATTGCACGACTCAATATGAAATGAATGTACATGAAAACACAACAAGACCTAGACTCCATCATGGATAATCCAGAGTGTCAGCGACTGAGAATTGAGACACGTCCCGTCACTCAGAGTACGAAACGTCCCTTGTTTCCTGTGCTTGGGCTAACTCCTATCCCAAGCACAATGCAACATACATGAATGCAATCCTAACATGCAGCCTTGCATACGCAATGCACGATGTAACATGGCATACACAATGCTCTAACATACAACTTAGCATACACAATGCTATGAATTGAAATGGCATACACAATGCACGATGGACTTATACCAATATGAGTGAACCTCAACTACACTCACATCAGTAGCCATAAGATGAAAATGAGACACTCGAGATGCGTGCACACATGCCACAACATGGCCAAATAACCTCTGAAATGCAACCAACACATGCACAAATGATGGGTTCTTTTAGAGGGCATACAAAGGGGTTATTAAGCACATGGATCAAGGACACTAAGCATGGCACAAAAAACTCTGAAAATCAAATATGATAGCCCTAAAACTCACCAATTGGCCCTGAAATCAGTCAACAAGGCATGCAAGATAGGGCCTCTTTAGAAGGCGAAAAAGACCATCAAACAAAACAAGGTGATAGGGGGTCACCCCCCTCTGATTTTGAGGCTCAAAAATGCATCAAA
This sequence comes from Camellia lanceoleosa, assembly GCA_025200525.1. NCBI lineage: Eukaryota > Viridiplantae > Streptophyta > Magnoliopsida > Ericales > Theaceae > Camellia > Camellia lanceoleosa. The sequence continues at coordinate 132,969 of JANUSC010000309.1, forward strand.
ACCACTGAAAATCCATTGGATTTCAGTGGCTAAGAGGCCGAAACAAGGCCAATGCAAATGCTCACATGTATGGCCCTAATCATGGAAGAATGAAGCATGCATAGGGGAAGATGTCCCCAAACAGAGAATAGGCTTTAATCAAACATGAAGATGATGTCAAAACAAGACTATTTTCAATTTAGGTCGAGGTCCAAAAAAAGGCTCACAAATAGGGCTAATATATCATGTAAAAACAGCCCCAAAAGAGAGAATGAACAAACAGGGCAGCAAATGATCTCAAACAGTAAAGAGCCCTTCAACAAAGTTGAAGAGGGGATCAAAAAAAGATACTTTACAATTTATGGCAAGTCTCAAAAATAATTACAAGTAGGGCTAAAATATGATGCAAAAATGGCCCTAAAAGAGAGATAGAGAGCAAGAGGCAGTAGATGGCCTCAAACAATGAAGAACCCTTTAACAAAGTTGAAGAGGGGCTCAAAATAAGACACTTTACAGTTTGTCTTGAAGCCCAAAAATGCTTACAAATAGCGCTAATATATTATGCAAGAAATAGGCTTAAAAGAGAGATAAAGGGAATGGGGCAACAAATGGCCTCAAACAGATAAAGTTTCTTGATCAAACATGAAGATGAGCTCAAAATAAAATAATTTCCAGTCTGGGTCATAGCCCAAAAATGTAAGTAAATATGGCTTATAGATGAAGCAAGAAAAGACTAAAAAAGGGGAAATGATGACTCACCCTTGAAGAGCAGCAAACCAGCAACTCTTGGACCAAATTTCTGAGCTTTCAACCTTTGCAAATGACTTCCAAAGGCCTGGAATGGATGATGGTGGTGTGGTGCTATGGGTTGTAGGGTAAAAATGGCCAAGAAACTAGGGTTTTGGAGCTTGGATGAGAGAGATATGGAAGTTGTATGTATAATGCTTTAACCAAATTTTCTAACCCCTGAAAATGAAGCTTGAGTGCTGGTTTTATAGAGGGAGAGAGGCAAAGAAATGGGGGGGAAAAACCAATTCAAATTTCCCTCCAAAAAGGGAGACCCTCGGACAGTGGGTCAAGTGGAAAATAGCTGGCACAGCTGGAATACACTCACAGAGAGAAAAATGGCCGACTAGGTGCAAAAGGGCTAGGTGGTCGGCCGGCCACCTCCCCTGGTCGGCCGGCCAGTTGAAAAGGTTCAGGTGGCCTGCCGGCCACTTTACATGGTCGGCCGACCAGGTCAAAAAGGTCAAAGGTGCTGGCCACCAACTAGGATGAAGCCCCAGAAGTTAACTTTCCAATGCCGCAAACCTTGCATTAAAATTCCTTCTGTGGAAAAAGTTATGCCAGTTTTGGTGAAGCCGCACAGATTCGGTCCAACCGGATTGATCCCCTACTTCAACCAATCATATCTCCTCCGCCCGGACTCGTCCTTATGAGATTCTTGAGTGTAAAATGAAGCCCCAAAAGTAATCTTTCCAACGGTGGTGGCCTCATATCTTAATTCCTTTTGTACAAAGAGTTATGCCCGTTTCGGTGAAGCCGTGCAGATGTTTTCCTCCTTCCTGGATTCATGCTGAACCACTTTTGACCAAAAAAGCTGTCCTTTTTTTTAGAAAAATTGCTGGCCTCCCACCCTCCTACAAGCTTTCTAACAATGAAAATAAGGTCCCTGCCAAAAATGGACCAAGACGGATGCAAAACGAAGGTTTGGGGGCCGAAACACGCAGTTTAGGGCCCCGAAAACAGGCTGTTAGGCACCGGAAGTGGTGTTTGACCGCGAAGTTGGTCTCCTAGACCACAGTGTTCCTCAAAAGGGAGGAAATAAGGTGTATGCCAAAAATCGGAGCAAACGGAGGTGGTTAAGCGGTCTCGAACTGAGGCACACGGCCGACGGCTCCAAAAAACCAAAAATCGGGCTCCAAACGAGAAAAATGGCCTACGACCACGAAACGTAGCCTACGGCCACTGAGAGATGATCGACGAGACCTCCCCCTTCCTTTGGGAAGAGAAAACGGAGAAAACGGGACTTGGTTCGCAAATCGAGGCATGGTACAAAAGAGTCTGGAAGTCCGGAGGCAAGGCTCGCAGCCGAGACTCCGCAACCTCAGAACGAGCACAATATGCGACATCACCAAGCGCTCAATCGGTGTCGTCTGAGTCTTAAGGTCGGTCAAAAATAGGGCGTCTGATTGTTCCTCTTTGATGAACTCGAAAGTCAAGAAGTGACGGGAGTGAATGTCAAAGCCCAAAGACGACCCATTTTTGACAAGGCCGAACACTTGGACAAACAAACAAAATATAGACAAATAAACGGTTCTTGATGCGGTGTCTCACGTATCCCTTTACAAGGAATCAAACCAGCGTAGTTCAGGGGCAGGATGCAAAATGTATGTAGAAAGATTTTGAGAATTGGACTTATACGCTACGCGAAGCCGGTTTGAAAATTGAGGATTTATGCAATGCACTGTAATGTAGTGGCTAAAATGCAATGTAATAGCTAGGAGGTGAAGGTACTATATAGGGGCAATTGGCAATGACTTACCTCATGCATTGGAGATCTTTCGCTTCTCCTTGGTTAAGCTATGACTACTACTTTTCTCCCTGACTATGGTCGCAGCTTTCCCCATTCTCCAACAGGGTGACAGACTAGGTTGCTTCAGTATCCAGAATTGAGGCGTATACACATGCTATGTCAATCTATGGAGTTTCCACACAGATTTCAAGCCGAGGATATACCCCTGGGTATTTAAACCAGACTTTAGTCTCGGAAATCCCGAACCTTTGCGTTCTAGGCATGGGCCGTTCGAACTCTAGTTTCCACCGTCTCAGTTGGTCTCCTAGGAATTCACTGAAAACACAGGCAGGTGGCTATACCAGACCGCCGGAAGTTGTTTGGGCACGACAAACACCAAAGGAATTGCACCTTTAGAGGATTTAAGGTCTCCTAGACCAGAAAGTGCACGAGATGGTGCGAATAAATGCAAGTGTGATGCGCAAAACAGCGCGAATGATAATGCAGGATTTAAGGTCTCCTGGACCAGGTGAATGCACAAGATAGTGCGAACTAAAGTTGCACAAAATAGTGCGATGCTAAAGGTGAGGTGCGCAAGATAGCGCGATAAAATGCATGCACAATGCAAGTAATGGTCACGGCGCAAGATAGCGCAATGTAATACACTAACAAGTGCATGTGAGGTGCGCAAGATAGCGCGAATGATATAATACACAAAATAGTGCGATACGCTAAACAGCGTGACTAATTTGAAATGCACAAGATAGTGTGATGTGATATGCAAAGCACAAAATAGCGCGATGAATGCAATGCATAAGACAGTGCGATGGAGGTGCGCAAAATAACGCGAATGATAAATTGCACAAAACAGTGCGATTGTGGTGCGCAAAATAGTGTGAGTTATAAACTGCACAGAACAGTGCGATGCGCAAAATAGCGCGAATGTAAACTGCACAAAACAGTGCGATTGAGGTGCGCAAAATAGTGCGAATGATTAGAAATGCACAAAACAGTGCGATACGCTAAACGGCGCGAGTGATTAGAAATGCACAAAACAGTGCGATACGCTAAATAGCGCGAGTGATTTGAAATGCACAAGACACTGCGATACGCTAAACAGCGCGATACGCTAAACAGCGCGAGTGATTTGAAATGCACAAGATAGTGCTAGTGAGATACAAAGTGTAAGTGCACAAGACAGTGCGAGCAAGATAAAATGCACAAGAAAGTACGATAAAATGCATCTTCTATGCAAGTATGGGGGCATTTTCCATGCAAAAGATACGAGCATTTTCTATGCAAGTATGGAAGCAGATTCTATGCAATATTGAAAGCAAGCATATTCTATGCATGAAACAAGCAAAGCATATTCTATGCGGAATCGAAAGCAAGCATATTCTATGCATGAATCATAACGATGCGCGGCACGCATGCAACAACAGTGTATATGAAAGTTCACATTCTATGCAATAGAGGAGCATCAAATATGTACTCTGGTGCCTCTGATTTGCCTCTTAGAGGACTTTGCAACTCACTCAGCTCAAAAAAGGCACACCATGTTCATATTGGCGAGAGATAACATCTGCATGTGAAACCCTCGGGTGCTGCTTGGACTGCTATTCTGACTTGAAGCAGGCTTACACTTGGGGTCGAGATACACTCATACTCCAAAGAAACAGCGAGGCTTGAGAAGGTGTACCTGGAATGCAGTCTCGGATTTTGCTAAAGTTGAAACATGCTAAGATGCTCCAAATTTTCCCTCTTTTCTTTTGCTTTGCAGTTTGGAACCTAAATAGCTTCAGATAGGTCCTTGTTTTACTATTCTGACATGACCTGCGTTGAACCCTGCGGCTTTATGAAAGAACTGATCCTTTTTTGCACAAATGTGGAGAAGGACACGGCACTCTGAGCACAAAACGATTTTTGAAATTGAAATGAGAAAAGGGTTTTCAAGCGGGTATTGAGCCTACAACTGACCACAGCCAAAACGACTCAACAATGGAAAACAAAGGTAGAACGACCTAAACACAACTCAACAAAGCAAAAACAAGGTAAAATGACCTAAACACATTTGTTGACACTAAAACGACTTAAAACAAGAAACGAGACAAACAAAACACACAAACACAACACTCAGCTGTGTTACAAAGGCAAGAGACCTCTCGGTGTACAAGGAGCCAGTTTCTCCGGGTATTGTTTCCCACCCTTTCTCATTTGTGATTCTCACGTCACTCGGCCCTCAAGCTCTGTTTTTCTGAAAAAGCCCTTTTCTCACTTTTTCTCTCAGCGCACACCTCTATATTTTTCAATCTCTCATTTTAAATCCCTCCCCAGGGTGGTTGATGGATAAACAGAAAGTTGTGGGCTCTTGCCCCTAGCATTCCGCTAGATTCTTCTTCTTCTGCACGCAGCTAGTGAGTTTCTCCCACAAAGGGGATGTGCTACAACTGTGTGTGCAGCAAATCTGCAGCTAACATCGGTTGACGATGCTCTGCTCGGGAGTTTGGACGTGATCAGATCTGTCCAGATGAGGGAGTGGAATATCTTGATCCATTCCAGTTCGTGCTTCACACTTGGCTTGATACAGTTGCTCGGAGGGTGAGAGAGCTTTCAGTCCTTTTAACTTCAGTTGTGCCCTTTTCTGGCAGGCAGAATGTCCTTCTTGGCAAGTATTGTGGCAATGGGGAAAAGACAGAACATCTGACTCAACTGTGCCCCTAGTTCATTATTTCGACCATTTTTTCTTTTTGGCTTTCTACTAAGACAATTTTGACCAAAATGAGAGTTAGATTAACATGCTTGTTTAATTTTCTGATTTAAAATCATGCAAGTTAGGCTGTGAGCACTGAAAATTTTTCCTTTTTGGGGTCCAAGAAATGGTCCAGTTTTGGAAAAATGGAATAATTTTTGAGAGAAAATTAGTCAACCTCATTAAAAATTCTCAAAAACTATTTTTGCAAATGGCCACTGCTCAATGAGCACGGAACTCGCTCTTGAGATGCACAACTTCAGATCCGAAAGAAAATTGCCCCCTACTTGAAGAGAGCTTTTTGGCAACGGAAAGTCGCCCCTTGTTTGAACGGCACCACAGCGTATTGAATGGCAACGGAAAGTTGCCCCTTGTTTGGATAGCACCGCGGCGCATTGAATGGCAACGGAAAGTTGCCCCTTGTTTGAACGGCACTGCAGCGCATTTGTAGTCAGTCCTCAGAGCGACAAATACAACCAGACTCTCGGATACAGAGAAGGCAAAGATGATCAAAACCATTACATGGACACAACCGATTTGGAAGTGTTTATAGTTGGACTTCAGAATGAAGTTGCCTACGTTTCCCAAAGATGGGAATCAAGCCTTACGTAGTTCAGGGTTAAGGTACACTCGGGTATTAACCTCTCCTTTTGGGCTCTAACTTTTGCCAAGGTCGCCCTTCCAGGTTTTCAACCTTGCGAGCTATGTTCTTCTTTTCTTTTCCTTATTTTCTTCTTTTTTTCTTTTTCATCTTTTCTTTTAATTTTCTTCATTTTTCTTTTTTATTTTATTTTATTTTTATTTTTATTTTTTTATTTTTTTAATTTTTTTTTGCTCTAACTTTTGCTTGAGTCGCCCTTCCGGGTTTTCGACCCAGCGAGCCTCTCAAGGGTAAAAATGTAGCTTTTGTCGATGTCAAATGATTTTGAGATCCTGAAGTCATCTGAATCCAGGAGAATGGTTGCTGTTTGCTGACGATGTAGGAGTCCATCCAATGGGGGGCTGAATCTACCCCTAGTGTTGTGGATAGGAACTCGGTTATCCTTCAGCAATTCTTTCTTCTTTCCTCCCTTCTAGGATTTGGCATTCTTGCCGATCTTTGTTATCTTGAGAAACATCCAAATTTTTTGAATCTTCGAACACCTTTGACATTTTTGCCCCTAGTTCGAGGGGTGCTTTTGATCTAGCTTCGCAAGCTTCTTTTGATGACATCAGATTTTCTTGATTTGACTTCCCTGCCCTAGTTCGAGGGCTGCGTCAAATCTGGCCACACAGGACTCACATCGTGATTGACCGTTGAACATTTTGAATCTGAGTTCAAGGTTTGAAATTAAAGGGGTCGAGTCTTGAGGCTGAGAGCGATCCTAAGCTGCATAATCTCAAGAGCGATTCCACACATGTCTTCGTAGGACTGCACAAAATATTTTGGAAAGTTTTTAAGAAAGCGACAAATCGCTCGCGTTGAAGACAGTGTAGAATCAATCTAGATCAAAGCTAGGGTCCTTCTCAGTACTCACACTAACAAGCATGATTTCATTCATTAAGGGCTTAGCACGCCTCTCTTTCTCTCAGTTTGATCAAAGTTTTGCAAATCTCGAGGAATTCCTCCCTCTTTGTTTTCACCGCAGTGTTCAAAAAGTTTTGAAAAACTTAGGTCATTACAATGACTTCAAGGCACAGAAAAGACAGAGTTCTTAGTCAAATACGGCCATCTCATTTAGAACTTCCGGTATAACTGGCACAAGGCAGAAGCAAATGCGAGAGCGTGAAAATCACTACTGTTTCATTCAAAATCTGTTGGCACAACTTGCTCCCTGGCAGGAACAGACTCAAAACAAAGCGAAAAGACATACGCGAAACAAGATAGTGATGTCCGAGGTAACACCCCTAAAATCACCCGACTCCAACAAAATAGGACTGACTCGGTACAACAAGACAGACCCAACTGACTCAGTAAGAAAAGACTGACTCTGTACAAACAACAAGACTGACCTAATACCCAAGTCAGAAAGTACAAATTAACAACATTCGCGGATATGCTCAAAACAGTACATGCCATCTACCATATCTGGAGTGAAACTGAGCGCCGTCTGCAGGCGGTTCATCCCCCGATCACATGGTCACATTATCCCCCAAGTTCACCGATCCAGTGCCAATAGGCTTTGCAGGACCTGATGCGAAGATGATCTTTTTATCAATCAGATCTTGTATTTCATGGTAAAGACGAAGACACATGTCAGTGTCATGGCCAGCTTCTTGATGAAAGACACAGTACTTCGCTGGGTTGTGAGAGAGAGGAAGTTTATTCAGCAATGGCCGTGGCTCCAGGGGCTTCAGATGCCCCTTTTCGATCAGGACCCTCGTGGTAGTTGGCGAAGACATGTCGATGGGTGAACACCCTCTGGCCCCGAGGTGGGTATTTGGCAGGTTGTGAGCTGGTTGTGTTGGATGTACCGGCGAAAGGGTCGGTAGGTGCTGACTTTTGATGATCTCTTCTGAGTGTAGGATTGGAGCTGAAAGGGGTGTTTCTGGTATAACATCTCTTATCTCGGCTTGCCCTCCTTGATTCAGACTACCTCCAACTTGAGTGGCAAAAGTATCATCCACAGTTTTTGCAACCACTGCAAGCACTTGCTGTTTGTTTAGTCCTTCGGCCTTCAAAGCCTCAATAGCCCGGTGAAGGTGTTCATGGGGACCAATGCTTGCCCCTACCTTGTTCTTACCACTCGTCTCCACTTTGCCAAGGGATTGGCATTCCTCAAATGCAGCCCGTTCCAAGACAGGGGAGCCTTTTGTCATGAACTCCCTGGTATGTGATGTGGTTGATAACGGAGCCAATGTCCCGGAGGCCAAATCTGTCACAGTTCTCTAAAGATCTTCGTTCATTCTCTTCAGCTCAGAAGTAGTGGGTTCACGGGTTTTAGATGATTGAGGTTCAGGTACACCCATCATGCATAAGTCAATGCTTTCTGGGATAAACACCTCAGGCTTGGGTAGATGGGCTGGGGTGATATATATGCTGGGGTCATAGGTGGATGGCAGTATATGGATAAGATTGAGGTAGGTAGGAGATGTTTGGTCATTGGGGTCTGAAGGTGGAGCTATCGTCTGATTGTCGATGAGATTTTGGACCTCATGATGAAGCGATAGCGACCGTGGTGCCATGACATATTCTTGATGGTACACAGATGCTTGGAAGGGTTATGTCCAGGTTGGAGTGGGTCGAGCGAGGTTGAGAACGAGGGTTTGAGATACCCTCTTTCCATCAAGACTTTTAGTGCGCTAGTCGAGCTCATATAGAGAGGGTGAAAGTTACGCCTGAGCTCGAAATTTGGTTATTTGTAGGCTTGGTTTAGCAAAAGGGTTGGCTATGGTGACTGTATTGATTTCAGTGGGTTCGGGAATAGTGCTACTTCCGGCATTGGCACTCCCTGAAATCACCCTTCTTGTCGCTTCACTTGTTCTGGAAATGATTCCACTGTTGAACGCATTCTCGATCTGAACCCCTAGTTCATGCAAACTTTTGAAAGTGAATAGCAGAGTGACTATCAAGTTTTGCAACATATCATGCCCGAGGTTTCACACCATCATCTGCACTTGATCCCTTTCAGAAGGGCAACGATCTGTCATTTGTGCTGCCTTTGCTCTCCACCTCGCAACGAATTCCACAAAAGGCACTGTTGGGTTCTGGCGAGTTGTTTCAAGCTCTTGGATGGTCATTTCAACTTGGGTATTGTAGGAATACTGATCGACAAAGACCTCAGCCAGTTCTTCCCAGTTTTGCTTCACTGTATCCTCCAACTTGGCATACCAAGTGGCTGCTACGCCCGACAGGGTTCTTCCACACAGAGAGAGTTTCTGTGGCTTAGTCAGACCCATCGGCTTCAGGATATCCAAGAAAAGCCAGATATGTACCATAGGATCTCTAGACCCGTCGAAACGGTCAATATATGGCATTTTGAATCTGTCTGGGAGCCGTACGGCAGACTCGGTGTACCCATCCTCAATATTGGGAATGGAGTTAAGGCCCTGTGTCTTTTTGATTTGCTTCTCAAGCTTCGCAATTTTCACTGCGGTCAGATCGAGGTCATTAGCATCAAGGGGATAAAGTCTCTCATTAGGCTGCACCAGGGGTTTGAAAACTCAGGCTTGAGCTAACCCTTCTCGAGGATCTGGACCCTGCAAATCTTCAGCTGGCGGAAGTGGGTCAAAGTTCGGCTGGGGTCTCAAAGCTGGATGTGAGGCAGACGCCACAGATGGGCGCTGCGTTTCAATACTGGTCTCAGCCTGCATGGTAGTTCCCTGATTTAGTGCTGCTATCACAGCCACAAATTCTTCCGAACCCTATGCCATTACGGTCTGCTGAGTCTGAACAAAGGTGATGTAACTGGCGACTGACGGATCAGATGAACCGGTGAGCCCTGATTGGCCTTTCTTTGCCTTGCCTCAGCGAAAGAACACCGGTTTCCCTTGACTCGAATTTCTGACCTAACAAAGTCTATCAGCACGAGTGCATTGTACCCGAGGGATATCGAAGCCTTCTGAAGCTATAGTTCTAGGACTATCTAGCAAAAGAGAAAACATGCAGTATCTCAGCCTGATTTCACCAAAACAGATATGAGCATAACAAGATGACTGTGCCCTCTACTGAATTCTGCACCAAAATTTGGCCAGTAAACTGTTACCCTTAGGTAAACTGAATCCAAAACTACAGAATTGGTGCCCGCAGGCCTGATGCTCAAACTTGTAAACTGATACATGTATTCATGTAGAGACGCACTCGAAAAGCACATAAGAGATAAATGAGAGCCAAAACACCCCTATGTTGGGGTAGGGTTTCCCTGTCTATTTTGTCGAGCTAGGGTTTCACTACACGCAATGTTTCAAACAACCTATATCGTAAGCAACTGTCCTAGTTTGGCATGATCACTATGGATTCCGAATATGCACTAAGTCGAATGGTCAAAAGGGTGCCCCGGTAAAACCGGGGTTTGTATTCCCATACTGTCAGAGCCCGTAACCGTTAAGCCTTATAGCATGCAGCCTCTAGCAAACCGCTTAGGAATAGCAGATGGCAAACACGGTGTCCTAGGCGCACCAATGCATATGTAATGCAAAGAAACACATAAGTGTAATCAAAACAAGATATCATGAGTTCGAGTCAAGCTCTCTAAATCCCCAGCAGAGTCGCCAGAAACTGTAGACGTCCTCGAACGCCCCGGGAGGGATGAGTCTCGTTCTGTTCATCTTGGGCTCACTACAGTTCAGGACTCAAATTGTCACAGTTCTTAATCTGAACCAAAGAGTCCAAATCCGGCAAATCGTTTTGAGAAAACAGATATTTTTTAAAAAGAAGTGCCAAACATGGACTGCTTTGCCAGATATAGAGTCGCCACCTAAATATTTTATTTTTGAAAAATTTAAGAAACCCTAACTCGTGCCTAAGGCCACGTGTCCGTCATCACCAAAGTTGCTTTGGCTCGGGAACTTGGGTACGATTGGGGAAGGTCACTTCGTGAGCACCGCCGCTCGCCCGATTAAAGATTGGCCTCTACTAACCATGATATCTAGTTTTGAAAACATTATGCATTCTTATTCCGGTTATTAGCCTAGATTTACTATGTGATGCGCACAGCATACAAGTATAGACTGGATCGCCTGAATTAGAACAAAACATTTCATGTTTGTTTTTGAAATATGGTTTGCTACTTGCGAGTAGGCTTAAAATGCAGATTTTGCCACCCTCAGGTGGGCTTAGAAAAGATGGTTTTGCCACTATCTAGTGGGCTTAAAACTCACAGTCAATGCATTGTTCCAATCCAAATAACCCAACCTTCACCCACAGGCATTCAGGCAGTTATATCACATAAGCAAATAGTCTCATGGTAAGCATGCTATCATGGCAGTCACTCACACGCATGTAAGGATGCTAAAGCATAAAAACTTACCGAGTACTCCAAGCCAAAACAGAAGCTATGTTAGAAATCAATGCATGGTCCTAACTATACAGAGATGCCTAATGCAACACATGCAAAAATGCAACTATAGCCAGGCTCGGCTATTCTAAACATGGCATATGAGATGCAACAGCTAACAAGTATTCAACTCGGAATTGAAATACAAATGCAGTTAGTATGATGCGCCGAGCTCGGTGCATGCAAAACGGATGAATGAATGCAAACATGCTATCATACTGTATGCTAATTGAAACATGCCCTATTCTAACCATCATAAGTTGGTAAATAAAAGGGAGAAAGACGTGGGGTTGGAAGACATACATCACACGCACGCACACTTATTACAATTGTGTCGTCACTCGGAGGGTCCGAATAAATAATATAGTCCCAAATGAATAATTACAGTCCGAATAAGTACAAAATCCTAATTGATTAACAAATTAATCTAGGAAAGCAGTAAATTAGCATGCAAACTAGGGACTGCCTCAACTCTGCTCCGGATGATGAATGATACATGTTTGAGTTGCCTTGTGCGGAAATCCATTGCGGTGCCCCAATTAGCCTCTGTTTACAATTAAGCCCGGAATATTGCACGAAGCTCCAAAAGACTGCCGGTTTCTGATTTGCTGCAACAGAGAGCAAGAAAGGGGCATGGCAATGTATTTTCACATATGTATGCTTGACTATTCTTCAGGGAGTGTAGTCCTCGATCTTCGTGACACCAATCACGCATCTCGATGCATGATGGCCGAGGAATCGAATTGCACGACTCAATATGAAATGAATGCACATGAAAACACAACAAGACCTAGACTCCATCATGGATAATCCGAAGTGTCGGCGACCGGGAATTGAGACACGTCCCGTCACTCGGAGTACGAAACGTTCCTCGTTTTCCGTGTTTGGGCTAACTCCTATCCCAAGCACAATGCAACGTGCATGACATGCATGAATGCAATCCTAACATCCAACCTTGCATACGCAATGCTATGAAATGGCATACACAATGCACGATGTAACATGACATACACAATGCTCTAACATACAACTTAGCATACACAATGCTATGAATTGAAATGGCATACACAATGCACGATGGACTTACACCAATATGAGTGGACCTCAACCACACTCACATCAGTAGCCATAAGATGAAAATGAGACACTCGAGATGCGTGCATACATGCACACAAACCGAGGACCGATCCTAAGGCACAAATGCCACTCTAACAAGGCATGGCAAGGCACGAAATATGGCATACAAACATGCAAGTTCTAGCACTGAAATGTGATGCAAAATGGCCACGAAACATGGAAACATGGCACCCGATGCATGGAATGGTCCCGAAACACAAAACTAGGCACATGCATTGGCCTATAGCTATACAAAGCATGCATTATTTGATCATGAAGCATAACAATAGAATCAAGGCAGTCCCAAAATATGAACAATTCTAGTTCAAAGCATGGCCAAAAGATGCTAGCAAGATGGCCTAACATAGCATGCGATTTTGACTAGCAAACATGATTTACATGGCATGTATATGAAGCAAGTGAGAACTCATCAAACCAGAAAAAATCAGTGAATAAAACATGCCTAAACATGCCCAAATAACCTCTGAAATGCAACCAACACATGCATAAATGATGGGTCCTTTTAAAGGGCATACAAAGGGGTTATTAATCACATGCATCAAGGACACTAAGCATGGCACAAAAAACTCTGAAAATCAAATATGATAGCCCTAAAACTCACTAAATTGGCCCTGAAATCTGTCAACAAGGCATGCAAGATAGGGCCTCTTTAGAAGGCGAAAAAGACCATCAAACAAAACAAGGTAAGAGGGGGTCACCCTTCTCTGATTTTGATGCTCAAAAATGCATCAAAGCCACTGAAAATCCATTGGATTTCAGTGGCTAAGAGGCCGAAACAAGGACAATGCAAATGCTCACATGTATGGCCCTAATCATGGAAGAATGAAGCATGCATACGGGAAGATGTCCCCAAAAAAAGAATAGGACATAATAAAACATGAAGATGATGTCAAAAAAAGACTATTTTTAGTTTAGGTCGAGGTCCAAAAAGGCTCACAAATAGGGCTAATATATCATGCAAAAACAACCCCAAAAGAGAGGATGAACAAACAGGGCAGAAAATGACTTCAAACAGAAAAGATCCCTTCAACAAAGTTGAAGATAGGCTTAAACCAAGATACTTTACAGTTTATGTCAAGTCTAAAAAATAATCACAAGTAGGGATAAAATATGATGCAAAAATGGCCCTAAAAGAGATATAGAGAGCAAGAGGTAGTAGATGGCCTCAAACAGTGAAGAGCCCTTTAACAAAGTTGAAGAATGGATCAAAATAAGGCATTTTACAGTTTGGCTCGAAGCCCATAAATGCTTACAAACAAGGCTAATATATCATGCAAGAAATAGGCCTAAAACAGAGATAAAGGGAATGGGGCAACAAATGGCCTCAAACAAAGAAAGTTCCTTGATCAAACATGAAGATGAGATCAAAATAACACTATTTCCAGTTTGGGTCAGAGCCGAAAAATGTAAGAAAATATGGCTTATAGATGAAGCAAGAAAAGACTAAAAAAGGGAAAAAGAAGACTCACCCTTGAAGAGCAGCAAACCAGCAACTCTTGGACCAAATTTTTGAGCTTCCAACCTTTTCAAATGACTTCCAAAGGGCTGGAATGGATGATGGTGGTGTGGTGCTATGGGTTGTAGGGTAAAAATGGCCAAGAAACTAGGGTTTTGGAGCTTGGATGAGAGAGATATGGAAGTTGTATGCATAATGCTCTAACCAAATTTTCTAACCCCTGAAAATGAAGGTTGAGTGCTAGTTTTATAGAGGGAGTGAGGCAAAGAAAAAGGGGGAGGGGGGAAAACCAATTCAAATTTCCCCCCCAAAAGGGAGACCCTCGGACAGTGGGTCAAGTGGAAAATAGTTGGCACAGCTGGAATACACTCTCGGTTACAAAAATGGCCGACCAGGAGCAAAAGGGCCAGGTGGTCGGCCGGCCACCTCCCTTGGTCGGCTGGCCAGTTCAAAAGGTTCAGGTGGCCGGCCGGCCACTTTACCTGGTCGGCCGACCAGGTCAAAAGGGGCAAGGTGGCCGGCCATCTTCTAGGATGAAGCCCCAGAAGTTAGCTTTCCAATGCCGTAAACCTTGCATTAAAATTCCTCCTGTGGAAAAAGTTATGCTAGTTTTGGTGAAGCCGCGCAGATTCGGTCCAACCGGATTGATCCCCTACTTCAACCAACCATATCTCCCCCGCCCGGACTCGTCCTTATGAGATTCTTGAGCGTAAAATGAAGCCCCGGAAGTAAGATTTCCAACGATGGTGGCCTCATATCTTAATTCCTTTTTTGCAAAGAATTATGCCCGTTTCGGTGAAGCCGCGCAGATGTTTTTCTCCTTCCTGGATTCATGCTGAACCACTTTTGACCAAAAAAGCTATTTTTTTATAGAAAAATTGCTGGCCTCCCACCCTCCTACAAGCTTTCTAACAATGAAAATAAGGTCCCTGCCAAAAATGGACCAAGACGGATGCAAAACGGAGGTTCGGGGGCCGAAGCCGAGACTCCGCAACCTCAGAACGAGCACAATATGCGACATCACCAAGTGCTCAATCGGTGACGTCTGAGTTTTAAGGTCGATCAAAAATGGGGCGTCTACAGTTGCCCCTCTTTGACAGAACTCGAAAGTCAAGAAGTGACGGGAGTGAATATCAAAGCCCAGAGACGACCCATTTTTGACAAGGCCGAACACTTGGACAAACAAACAAAATATAGACAAATAAACGATTGCGCCCGCGGGCTGCCTACGTATCCCTTTTCAAGGAATCAAACCAGCGTAGTTCAGGGGCAGGATGCAAAATGATATGTAGAAAGATTTTGATAATTGGACTTATACGCTACGCGAAGCCGATTTGAAGATTGGACTTATACGCTACGTGAAGCCGGTTTAAAAATTGAGGATTTATGCAATGCACTATAATGTAGTGGCTAAAATGCAATGTAATAGCTAAGAGATAAAGGTACTATATAGGGGCAATTGGCAATGACTTACCTCATGCCGCTGGGGATCTTTCGCTTCTCCTTGGTTGAACTGCAGGTACTACTTTTCTCCCTGACTATGGTCGCAGCTTTCCCTATTCTCCAACAGGGTGACAGACTAGGTTGGTTCAGTATCCAGAATTGAGGCGCATACACATGCTATCTCAATCTATGGAGTTGCCATACAGATTTCAAGAGGATATACCGGTATTTAAACCAGACTTTAGTCTCGGAAATCCCAAACCTTTGTGTTCTAGGCATGGGTCGTTCGAACTCTAGTTTCCACCGTCTCAGTTGATCTCCTAGGAACTCACTGAAAACACAGGCAGGTGGCTATACCAGACCGCCAGAAGTCGTTCGGGCACGACAAACACCAAAGGAATTGCACCTTTAGAGGATTTAAGGTCTCCTAGACCAGAAAGTGCACGAGACGGTGCGAATAAATGCAAGTGCGATGCAAAAACAACGCGAATGATAATGTAAGATTTAAGGTCTCCTTAGACTGGAGGAGTTAAGGTCTCCGGGACCAGGTGAGTGCACAAGACAGTGCGAACTAAAGGTGTACAAAACAGTGCGAGGAGGGTGAATGCAAAAAACAGTGCGATGCTAAAGGTGAAGTGCGCAAGATAGCGCGATAAAATGCATGCACAATGCAAGTAATGGTCATGTCGCAAGATATCGCGATACAATACACTAACAAGTGCAGGTGAGGTGCACAAGATAGCGCGAATGCTACAATGCACAAAATAGTGTGATACGCTAAACAGCGGGATTGATTTGAAATGCACAAAATAGTGCGATGTGATATGCAAAGCACAAAATAGCGCGATGAATGCAATGCACAAGACAGTGCGATGGAGGTGCACAAAATAGCGCGAATGATAAATTGCACAAGACGGTGCGATTGTGGTGCGCAAAATAGCGCAAGTGATAAACTGCACAGAACAATGCGATGCACAAAATAGCGCGAATGTAAACTGCACAAAACAGTGCAATTGAGGTGCGCAAAATAGCGCGAATGATTAGAAATGCACAAAACAGTGCGATACGCTAAACGGCTCGAGTGATTAGAAATGCACAAAACAGTGCGATACGCTAAACAGCGCGAGTGATTTGAAATGCACAAGATAGTGCGAGTGAGATACAACCACAAGATGCACAAGACAGTGCTAGTGAGATACAAAGTGTAAGTGCACAAGACAGTGCGAGCGAGATAAAATGCACGAGAAAGTGCGATAAAATGCATCTTCTATGCAAGTATGGGGGCATTTTCCATGCAAAAGATACGAGCATTTTCTATGCAAGTATGGAAGCAGATTCTATGCAATATTGAAAACAAGCATATTCTATGCATGAAACAAGCAAAGCATATTCTATGCGGAATCGAAAGCAAGCATATTCTATACATGAATCATAACGATGCGCGGCACGCATGCAACAACAGTATATATGAAAGTTCACATTCTATGCAATAGAGGAGCATCAAATATGTACTATGGTGCCTCTGATTTGCCTCTTAGAGGACTTCACAACTCACTTAGCTCAAAAAGGGCACACCATGTTCATATTGGCGAGAGATAACATCTGCATGTGAAACCCTCGGGTGCTGCTTGGACTGCTATTCTGACTTGAAGCAGGCTTACACTTGGGGTCGAGATACACTCATACTCCAGAGAAACAGCGAGGCCTGAGAAGGTGCACTTGGAATGCAGTCTCGGATTTTGCTAAAGTTTAAACATGCTAAGATGCTCCAAATTTTCCCTCTTTTCTTTTGCTTTGCAGTCTGGAACCTAAATAGCTTTAGATTGGTCCTTGTTTTACTATTCTGACATGACCTGCGTTGAACCCTGCGGCTTTATGAAAGAACTGATCCTTTTTTGCACAAATGTGGAGAAGGACACGACACTCTGAGCACAAAATGATTTTTGAAATTGAAATGAGAAAAGGTTTCTCAACCGGGTATTGAGCCTACAACTGACCACAGCCAAAACGACTCAACAATGGAAAACAAAGGTAGAACGACCTAAACACAACTCAACAAAGGAAAAAGAAGGTAAAATGACCTAAACACATTTGTTGACACTCAAACGACTAAAAAAAAGAAACGAGACAAACAAAATGCACAAACAAAACACTCAGCTGTGTTACAAAGGCGAGAGACCTCTCGGTGCACGAGGAGCCAGTTTCTCCGGGTATTGTTTCCCACCCTTTCTCATTTGTGATTCTCACATCACTCAGCCCTCAAGCTCAATTTTTCTGAAAAAGCCACTTTTTCTCTCAGCGCACAGCTCTCTATTTTTTAATCTCTCATTTTAAATCCCTTCCCTGGGTGGTTGATGGATAAACAGAAAGTTGTGGGCTCTTGCCCCTAGCATTTCGCTAGATTCTTCTTCTTCTGCACGCAGCTAGTGAGTTTCTCCTACAAAGGGGATGTGCTACAACTGGGTATGTAGCAAATCTGTAGCTGACATCGGTTGACGATGCTCTGCTGGGGAGTTTGGACGTGATCAGATCTGTCCAGATAAGGGAGTGGAATATCTTGATCCATTCCAGTTCGTGCTTCGCACTTGGCTTGATACCTCGTTGCTCGGAGGGTGGGAGAGCTTTCAGTCCTTTTAACTTCAGTTGTACCCTTTTCTGGCAGGTAGAATGCCCTTCTTGGCAAGTATTGTGGCAATGGGGAAAAGACAGAACACCTGACTCAACTGTGCCCCTAGTTCATTATTTCGACCATTTTTTGTTTCTGGCTTTCTACTAAGACAATTTTGACCAAAATGAGAGTTAGATTACCATGCTTGTTCAATTTTTTAATTTAAAATCATGCAAGTTAGGCTGCGAGCACTGAAAATTTTTCCTTTTTGGGGTCCAAGAAATGGTCCAGTTTTGGAAAAATTGAATAATTTTTTAGAGAAAATTAGTCAACCTCATTAAAAATTCTCAAAAACTATTTTTGCAAACGGCCATTGCTCAATGAGCACGGAACCCGCTCTTGAGATGCACAACTTCAGATCCGAAGGAAAATTGCCCCTGCTTAAAGAGAGCTTCCTGGCAACGTAAAGTCGCCCCTTGTTTGAACGGCACCGCAGTGTATTGAATGGCAACGGAAAGTTGCCCCTTGTTTGGATAGCACCGCGGCGCATTGAATGGCAACGGAAAGTTGCCCCTTGTTTGAACAGCACTGCAGCGCATTTGTAGTCAGTCCTCAGAGCGACGAACACAACCAGACACTCGGATACAGAGAAGGCAAAGATGATCAAAACCATTACATGGACACAATCGATTTGGAAGTGTTTATGGGTGGACTTCAGAATGAAGTTGCCTACGTATCCCAAAGATGGGAATCAAGCCTTACGTAGTTCGGGGTTAAGGTATACTCGGGTATTAACCTCTCTTTTTGCGCTCTAACTTTTGCCAAGGTCGCCCTTCCAGGTTTTCAACCTTGCGAGCTATGTTCTTCTTTTCTTTTCCTTCTTTTCTTCTTTTTTTCTTTTTCATCTTTTCTTTTCATTTTCTTCATTTTTCTTTTTTATTTTTTTTTTATTTTTTTATTTTTTTTGCTCTAACTTTTGCCTGAGTCGCCCTTCCGAGTTTTCGACCCAGCGAGCCTTTCAAGGGTAAAAGTGTAGCTTTTGTCCATGTCAAATGATTTTGAGATCCTGAAGTCATCTGGATCCAAGAGAATGGTTGCTGTTTGCTGACCATGTAGGAGTCCATCCAATGGGGGGCTAAATCTACCCCTAGTGTTGTGGATAGGAACTCGGTTATCCTTCAGCAATTTTTTCTTCTTTCCTCCCTTCTGGGATTTAGCATTCTTGCCGATCTTTGTTAGCTTGAGAAACATCCCAATTTTTTGAATCTTCGAACACCTTTGACATTTTTGCCCCTAGTTCGAGGGGTGCTTCTGATCTAGCTTCGCAAGTTTCTTTTGATGACATCTGATCTTCTTGATCTAATATCCCTGCCCTAGTTCGAGGGTTGTGTCAAATCTGGCCACACAGGCCTCACATCGTGATTGACCGTTGAACATTTTGAATATGAGTTCAAGGTTTGAAAGCAAAGGGGTTGAGTCTTGAGGCTGAAAATGATCCTAAGCTGCACAATCTCAAGAGCGATTCCACACATGACTTCGCAGGACCGCGCAAAATATTTTTGAAAGTTTTTAAGAAAGCGACAAATCGCCAAGTTAAAAGATGTAGAACCAATCGATCAAAGCTAGGGTCCTTCTCAAGACTACACTAACAAGCATGATTTCATTCATTAAGGGCTTAGCACGCCTTCTTTCTCTCGCTTTGATCAAAGTTTTGCAAATCTCGAGGAATTCCTCCCTCTTTGTTTTCACCGCAGTGTTCAAAAAGTTTTGAAAAACTGAGGTCATTACAATGACTTCAAGGCATAGAAAAGACAGAGTTCTTAGTCAAATACTGCCATCTCATTCAGAACTTTCGGCATAACTGGCACAAAGCAGAAGCAAACGCGAGAGCGTGAAAATCACTGCTGTTTCATTCAAAATCTGTTGGCACAACTTGCTCCCTGGCAGGAATAGACTCAAAACAAAGCGAAAAGACATACGCGAAACAAGATAGTGATGTCCGAGGTAACACCCCTGAAATCACTCGACTCCAACAAAATAGGACTGACTCGGTACAACAAGATGCAATCTAACCGACTCAAGAAGAAAAGATCGACCAGACAAACAACAAGACTGACCTAATACCCAAGTCAGAAAGTACAAATTAACGACATTCACGGATGTGCTCAAAACAGTGCATGCCATCTACCATATCTGGAGTGAAACTGAGCGCCATCTGCAGGCGGTCCATCCCCCGATCACATGGCCACATTATCTCCCAAGTTCACCGATCCAGTGCCGATAGACTTTGTAGGACCTGACGCGAAGATGATCTTTTTATCAATCAGATCTTGTATTTCATGGTGAAGACGAAGACACATGTCAGTGTCATGGCCAACTTCTTGATGAAAGACACAGTACTTCGCTGGGTTGTGGGAGAGAGGAAGTTTATTCAGCAATGACCGTGGCTCCAGGGGCTTCAGATGCCCCTTTTCGAGCCGGACGCTCAGGGCCGTTGACAGAGACATGTCCAGTGGGGTGAACACCCTCTGGCTCCGAGGTGGGTATTTGGCAGGTTGTGAGCTGGTTGTGTTGGATGTACGGGCGAAAGGGTCGGTAGGTGCTGACTTTTGATGATCTCTTCTGAGTGTAGGATTGGAGCTGAAAGGGGTGTTTCTGGAATAACATCTCTTATCTCCGCTTGCCCCTTGATTCAGACTACCCCTAACTTGACTGGCAAAAGTATCATCCACAGTTTTTGCAATCACAACAAGCACTTGCTGTTTGTTTAGACCTTCGGCCTTCAAAGCCTCAATAGCCCGGTGAAAGTGTTCATGGGGACCAATGCTTGCCCCTACCTTGTTCTTAACACTTTCCTCTATTTTGCAAAGGGATTGCCATTCCTCAAATGCAGCCCGTTCCAAGACTGGGGAGCCTTTTGACATGAACTCCCTGGTATGTGATGTGGTTGATAACGGAGCCAATGTCCCGGAGGCCAAATCACACAGCTCAAGATCTTCAATCATTCTCTTCAACTCAGAAGTAGTGGGTTCACGGGTTTGAGATGATTGAGGTTCAGGTGCACCCATCATACATAAGTCCATGCTTTCTGGGATAAACACCTCAGGCTTGGGTAGATGGGCAGAGGTGATGTATATACTGGGGTCATAGGTGGATGGCAGTATATGGATAAGATTGAGGTAGGCAGGAGATGTTTGGTCATTGGGGTCTGAAGGTGGAGCTATCGTCCAATTGTCGATGAGATTTTAGACCTCATGACAAAGGCGGTAGCAACAGTCGGTGCCATGACCGCGCTGCTGATGGTACACACAGTACTTGGATGGGTTATGTCTAGCTGGGAGTGGGTCAGGCAGAGGTTGAGGATCGAGGGGTTTGAGATACCCTCTTTCCATCAAGACTTTTAGTGCGCTAGTCAGGCTCATATAGAGAGGGGTGAAAGTTCTGCCCTGAGCTCGGGCTGGGCTGGTTATTTGTAGGCTTGGTTTGGCAAAAGGGTTGGCTGTGGTGACTGTATTGATTTCATTAGGTTCAGGAATAGTGCTACTTCTGACATTGGCATTCCCTGAAATCACCCTCCTTGTTGCTTCACTTGTTCAGGGAATGATTCCACTGTTGAACGCATTCTCGATCTGAACCCCTAGTTTATGCAAACTTTTGAAAGTGAATAGCGGAGTGACTATCAACTTTTGCAACATATCATGCTCGAGGTTTCGCCCCATCTTCTGCACTTGATCCCTTTCAGAAGAGCGACGATCTGTCATTTGTGCTGCCTTTGCTCTCCACCTCGCAACGAATTCCACAAAAGACTTTATTGGGTTCTGGCGAGTTGTTTCAAGCTCTTGGATAGTCATTTCAACTTGGGTATTGTAGGAATACTGATCGACAAAGACCTCAGCCAGTTCTTCCCAGTTTTGCTTCACTGTATCCTCCAACTTGGCATACCAGGTGGCTGCTACACCCGACAGGGTTCTTCCACACAGAGAGAGTTTCTGTGGCTTAGTCAGACCCATCGGCTTCAGGATATCGAAGAAAAGCCGGATATGTACCATAGGATCTCTAGACCTGTCGAAACGGTCAATATATGGCATTTTGAATTGGCGGGAGCCGCACGGCAGACTCGGTGTACCCATCTTCAATGTCGGGAATGGAGTTAAGGCCTCAGGTTTTTGAATTGCTTCTCAAGGTTCGCAATTTTCACCGCCGCCGACGAGGTCATTAGCATCGAGGTCATTAGGTCGCACTCAGGTCCGGAAACTCGCTTGAAATAACCTTTCGAGGATCTCGACCTGCAAATCTTCACCGCGGAAGTGGGTTAAAGTTCTACCGGGTCCCAAAGTTGATGTGAGGCAGACGCCCAGATGGGCGCCGCGTTTAACATCGGGTCTCACCGCATGGTAGTTCTCGATGAAGGCCGCTATCATAGCCACAAATTCTTCCAACCTGCACTATTACGGCCCATCGAAGTCCGAACAAAGGTGATGTGGATCGGGCGATCGGATCAGATGAACCGGTGAGCCCTGATTGGCCTTTCTTTGCCTTGCCTCACCGAAAGAACACCGGTTTCCCTTGAATCGAATTTCTGACCTAACAAAGTCTATTAGCACTAGTCCAATGTACCCGGGGGATATCGAAGCCTTCTGAAGCTATAGTTCTAGAACTATCTAGCAAAAGAGAAAACATGCAGCATCTCAGCCTGATTTCACCAAAACAGATATGAGCATAACAGGATGACTGTGCCCTCTACTAAGTTCTGCCCCAAAATTTGGCCTGTAAACTGTTACCCTTAGGTAAACTGAATCCCAAAATACTAAATTGGTGCCCGCAGGTCTGATGCTCAAACTTGTAAACTGATATATGTATTCCTGTAGAGACGCACTCTAAAAGCACATAACAGATAAGTGAGAGCCAAAACACCCCTATGTTGGGGTAGGGTTTCCCTGTCCTATTTTGTCAGGAGATAGGGTTTCACTATGCACGCAGCAGTTTCAAACAACCTATATCGGGTAAGCAACCTGTCCTAGTTTGGAATGGCCATTATGGATTCCGTATATGCACTAGGTCGAATGGTCAAAAGGGTGCCTCGGTAAAACCGGGGTTTGTGTTTCCATACTGGCAGAGCCCGTAACCGATAAGCCTCATGGTACGCAGCCTCTGGCAAACCGCTCAGGAATAGCAGATGGCAAACACGGTGTCCTAGCCGCACCAATGCACATGCAATGCAAAGAAACACATAAGTGTAATCAAAACAAGATATCATGAGTTCGAGTCAAGCTCTCTAAATCCTCAACAGAGTCGCCAAAAATCAGAGACGCCCCGAACACCTCGGTGGGATGAGTCCTGCTCGCTTATCTTGGGCTCACTACGCTCAGACTCAATTTATCACGGTTCTTAATCTGAACCAAAGAGTCCAAATCCGGCAAATCGATTTGAGAAAACAAATTTTTTTTGAAAAGAAGTGCCAAACATGTACTGCTTTGCCAGATACAGAGTCGCGACCTAAATATTTTATTTTTAGGCAATTTAGGAAACGCTGACTCGTGCCTAAGGCCACGTGTCCGTCATCACCAAAGTTGTCATGCGCTCGAACTTGGGTACGATTGGGGAAGGTCACTTCGTGAGCACCCCCGCTCGCCTGATCAAAGATCGGCCTCTACTAACCATGATATCTAGTTTTGAAAACATTATGCATTCTTATTCTGGTTATTAGCCTAGATTTACTATGTGATGCGCACATCATACAAGTATAGATTGATTGTTCGAATTGGAACAAAACATTTCATGTTTGTTTTTGAAAGATGGTTTGCTACTCGCGAGTAGGCTTAAAATGCAGATTTTGCCACCCTCAGGTGGGCTTAGAAAAGATGGTTTTGCCACTATCTAGTGGGCTTCAAACTCACAGTCAATGCATTGTTCCAATCCAAATGACCCCATCTTCATCCACAGGCATTCAGGCAGTTATATCACATAAGCAAATAGCCTCATGGTAAGCATGCTATCATGGCAGTCACTCACACGCATGTAAGGATGCTAAAGCATAAAAACTTACTGAGTACTCCAAGCCAAAACAGAAACTATGTTAGAAATCCATGCATGGTCCTAACTATACAGAGATGCCTAATGCAACACATGCAAAAATGCAACTATAGCCAGGCTCGGCTATTCTAAACATGGCATATGAGATGCAACAGCTAACAAGTATTCCACTCAGAATTGAAATACAAATGCAGTTAGTATGATGCGCCGAGCCCGATGCATGCAAAACAGATGAATGAATGCAAACATGCTATCATACTGTATGCTAATTGAAACATGCCCTATTCTAACCATCATAAGCTGGTAAATAAAAGGGAGAAAGACGTGGGGTTGGAAGACATACATCACACGCACGCACACTTATTACAATTGTGCCCTCACTCGAAGGGTCCGAATAAATAATACTGTCACGACCCCAACCCGCCCTAGTAGGGTGGTGCCGAGATGGCCAGTAATCCGAGATTACCGAAGGCCAGCTTATAAATTTTCACACACAACAGAGTAATCATAGGGGCTTACAAAAGTGCGGAAGCAATAAATCAAATACAAATGGTCCATAAGAGCTGTGCATAGATCAAATGAGCAAACATGTACAATATGATCTTACATCCGGTCCAAAAATAACAAAGAATACAATTCACATCTTGATCAAAAGGCTTCTAAGCCGACATGTACAAAATACAAGGAATACAAGCCAAGAAGCATGATTTTCAAGATTTGTCACGATTTAAAATACAAAATGCCAACGAAACACATAATGCCGAGGTAGAAACAAATGGCCGACAAGAATGCAAAACAAGCCGACGAATCAAATATCCAAAACAAGCCGGTAAACACATCTAGGCGTCATTCCGCTTCATCACCTACATATATATATAGAGGGTGAGTATGGAAACTCGAATGATACTAATAATAAAGGTTTTGCATGAATATAGCCAAGTCTCAGACAAAACAAGTATGCCAAAACCATACACATACTAGCCGAGATCTTTCCAAGCAAAACACAATAAACCTTACTAAGTCAAAGGATGAACCGTATTCATCTTTCAAATATTACAAGTTTCAAGGGATGCTCATGATATCGCAAACAAGGACAAAAGCTTTCCAAACAATCAAGACGTAGTAGCCCATTAGTGGCAAGAACCAAGATTTGTACGATCCGTAATCGATTTAGGCAAAATGGTGTCATGAAGTTTAGAGTCCTCCAAAGACGAGGGACTTGTGTTACTTAGGCCCGTAGCCCTTTTTAACACAAGGGCTTTTCTAAGAAAGGACCGTGATCCTTTATTTACAAGAGACTATGTCACTTAGGCCCGTGAGTCTTTTTGACAATTGATGTCGCGAAGTTTAGAGTCCTCCACTAGGGACTTGTATTCAAGAAAGGACCGTGATCCTTTAATCCATAATGTCATGCGAAAGTTTAGAGTCCTCCAAATAAGGGACTTTACACTTAGTGTCATGAAAGTTTATAGTCCTCCAGCCAAGGGACTTCTCAAGATAACATCAAGACAAAGCTCACATTGATACATCGAATAAGGCTAATCATTCATGCTTAACAAATACTTTCATCAAAACAAAGCAAGACAAGATTTATCAAAACGGTTTAACATAGCTTTATTAAAAGCACCACTCACCTCGGCCGCAGTGTAGGCTCAAAGCAAGGATCAAAGTCCTACAATCATATGACAAATCACATCCTCAAAACAAGCTTTACATGTATGTAAATGATCTCTCAAGACTCCCAATCAATCCAAATGAATAACAAAGCAAAACATGCAAGGTCAAAACACTGCTTCCCATCTTGTGGAAACTCTCTGGTGCCATCTCGATAATGCCGAGATCCCGCACCTCCTTGCCGAGGTGTGGTCCCGACGCCATATATTAAACGTAAATCGAAACCCGAAGTTTCTCTCAAGAATGCAAAGAACAAGAACATCAAGAACATCAAAACATCAAAACATCAAGAACATCAAGAACATGCATGTTAGAACCATAACTCGCTTATTCAAAATCTAGGGTTTCATGCTAAGAGTTCAAAACGTGGACTTGGGTACTCAACCAAGAAGAACATGCAAGAACAAACACAATAACATGGCTCTTGCCATAAACTTTTAGATCAAAGTACAACTTTCATCAAGAACACATGAATACTAACTTCCTCTTTCAAAACAAACTCCAAATCCATGCATGGCATGCAAAACAAACTCGTTCATGCAATGCAACTTGACAATCAATAAGAATAACCGAAGCATATCAAGATTCTCACCTCAGATCGCAAATCCAACGGTACGATCAACCAAGACCAAGCTCAAAAGTCACCTATCTCTCTTTAAAGTTCTTCCTCCTCCCTTGAGAGCTTCTCTAAAAATAAAGATTTGAGACCAAAATGATTTGATTCAAGGTCCGCCATGCCTTAACACACAAACCGGACACGCGGCACTACCGGTTGGTTCACCAAAAGGTGATCGATAGACAAGACAAGTCTCGACAAAGCGCATACAACAAGCTTGGTGGCAAAATACGCCGACTAACAAGGACATCGGCTAGAGTCAAAACTTCGCAACAGTCAACAAAGACATCGGCTAGGAGGACTAAGATCGACTAAGCCGTACACACCTTGGCCTGGTGTGCTACATCTCTACCTAGGCCATGCATGCCTCGCTAGGGATAAAGATCACTACACAAAACATCTCTCGGCCTCGCTCAACACTTCGCCCAAGGGTGACATCTCGCAAATATGCCGCCGTGAAGATGGAGGTCGGCTAACGCTCCAAAACCGTTCTAAATGCAAAGGTTTAAGGGCGAATCTAAGCCGACTTTGCTATACTCCAAGCAAGGTACAAGTTCAAGCAAGTAACACATGACAAAGCAAGGCAAAGCAAGATAATCAAGATTTATAAACATAACAAGACAAGGCCTCACATATGAATGTATGCAAGTATGACTTAATCAAAGTGAGGGTTGTTACAACATCGCCCCAAATGAATAATTACAGTCAATAAGTACAAAATCCTAATTAATTAACAAATTAATCTAGGAAAGCAAAGAATTAGCATGCAAGCTAGGACCGCCTCAACTCGCCCGGATGATAAATGATGCATGTTCAAGGTTTTGTGCGAAAATCCATTGTGATGCCCTAATTAGCCTCACATAATTAAGTCCTAATATTGCACGAAGCTCCAAAAGATCGCGGCTTCGATTTGTCGCAATGGAGAGCAAGAAAGGGGCATGGCAATGTATTTTCACATATGTATGCTTGACTACTCTTCAGGGAGTGTAGTCCTTGATCCTCGTGCCACCAATCACGCATCTCGATGCATGATGGCCGGGGAGTCGAATTGCACGACTCAATATGAAATGAATGCACATGAAAACACAACAAGACCTAGACTCCATCATGGATAATCCGGAGTGTTTGATCGAATTGAGACACGCCCCGTCACTGAGTAATGAACGCCCTCGCTTCCGTGCTTGGGCTAACTCCTATCCCAAGCATAATGCAACATGCATGACATGCATGAATGTAATCCTAACATGCAACCTTGCATACGCAATGCTATGAAATGGCATACACAATGCACGATGTAACATGGCATACACAATGCTCTAACATACAACCTAGCATACACAATGCACGATGGACTTACACCAATATGAGTGGACCTCAACCACACTCACATCAGTAGTCATAAGATGAAAATGAGACACTCGAGATGCGTGCACACATGCACACAAACCGAGGACCGATCCTAAGGCACAAATGCCACTCTAACAAGGCATGGCAAGACACGAAATATGGCATACAAACATGCAAGTTCCAGCACTAAAATGTGATGCAAAATGGCCCCGAAACATGGAAACATAGCACCCGATGCATGGAATGGTCCCGAAACACAAAACTAGGCACATGCATTGGCCTATAGCTATACAAAGCATGCATTATTTGATCATGAAGCGTAAAGACAGAACCAAGGCAGTCCCAAAACATGAACAATTCTTGTTCGAAGCATGGCCAAAAGATGCTAGCAAGATGGCCTAACATAGCAAGCGATTTTGACTAGCAAACATGATTTACATGGCATGTATATGAAGCAAGTGAGAACTCATCAAACCAACAAAAATCAGTGAATAAAACATGCCAAAACATGCCCAAATAACCTCTGAAATGCAACCAACACATGCACAAATGATGGGTTCTTTTAGAGGGCATACAAAGGGGTTATTAATCACATGCATCAAGGACACTAAGCATGGCACAAAAAACTCTGAAAATCAAAATTGATAGCCCTAAAACTCACTAAATTGGCCTTGAAATCAGTCAACAAGGCATGCAAGATAAGGCCTCTTTAGAAGGCCAAAAAGACCATCAAACAAAATAAGGTGAGAGGGGGTCACCCCCCTCTGATTTTGAGGCTCGTGGGTCATCAAAGCCACTAAAAATCCACTGGATTTTAGTGGCTAAGAGGCCGAAACAAGGCCAATGCAAATGCTCACATGTATGGCCCTAATCATGGAAGAATGAAGCATGCATAGGGGAAGATGTCCCCAAACAGAGAATAGGTCTGAATCAAACATGAAGATGATGTCAAAAAAAGACTATTTTCAGTTTAGGTCGAGGTCCAAAAAGGCTCACAAATAGGGCTAATATATCAGGCAAAAACAGCCCCAAAAGAGAGGATGAACAAACAGGGTAGCAAATGACCTCAAACAGCAAAGATCCCTTCAACAAAGTTTAAGAGGAGCCCATAAAAAGATACTTTACAGTTAATGGTAAGTGTAAAAAATAATCACAAGTAGGGCTAAAATATGATGCAAAAATGGCCCTAAAAGAGATATAAAGATCAAGAGGTAGTAGCTGGCCTCAACTGGTGAAGAGCCCTTTAACAAAGTTGAAGAACGGCTCAAAATAAGGCACTCTACAGTTTGGCTTGAAGCCCTAAAATGCTTACAAACAGGGCTAATATATCATGCAAGAAATTGGCCTAAAAGAGAGATAAAAGGAAAGGGGCAACAAATGGCCTCAAACAGAGAAAGTTCCTTGATAAAACATAAAGATGAGCTCAAAATAACACTATTTTCAGTTTGGGTCGGAGCCCAAAAATGTAAGCAAATATGGCTTATAGATGAAGCAAGAAAAGACTAAAAAAGGGAAAAAGAGGACTCACCCTTGAAGAGCAGCAAACCAGTAACTCTTAGACCAAATTTCTGAGCTTCCAACCTTTGCAAATGACTTCCAAAGGGCTGGAATGGATGATGGTGGTGTGGTGCTATGGGTTGTAGGGTAAAAATGGCCAAGAAACTAGGGTTTTGGAGCTTGGATGAGAGAGATATGGAAGTTGTATGTATAATGCTCTAACCAAATTTTCTAACCCCTGAAAATGAAGCTTGAGTGCTGGTTTTATAGAGGGAGAGAGGCAAAGAAAAGGGGGGGAAAAACCAATTCAAATTCCCCCTCCAAAAAGGGAGACCCTCGGACAGTGGGTCAAGTGGAAAATAGCTGGCATAGCTGGAATACACTCACAGAGAAAAAAAAGGCCGACCAGGTGCAAAAGGGCCAGGTGGTTGGCCGGCCACCTCCCCTGGTCGGCGGCAGTTCAAGGTTCGTGTGGCGGGCCACTTTACCTAGTCGGCCGACTAGGTCAAAAAGGTCAAAGGTGGCCGGCCAGCTCCTAAGATGAAGCCTCAGAAGTTAGCTTTCCAATGCCACAAACCTTGCATTAAAATTCTTCCTGTGGAAAAAGTTATGCCAGTTTTGGTGAAAGCGCGCAGATTTAGTCCAACCGGATTGATCCCCTACTAAAAAATCATATCTCCCCATCCCACTCGTCCTTAGGAGATTATTGAGTGTAAAATGAAGCTCCGTATAAGCTTTCCAACACTGGTGGCCTCATATCTTAATTCCTTTTGTGGAAAGAATTATGCCCATTTCGGTGAAGCCGCGCAGATGTTTTCCTCTTTCCTGGATTCATGCTGAACCACTTTTGACCAAAAAAGCTATTCTTTTTAAAAAAAATTGCTGGCCTCCCACCCTCCTACAAGCTTTCTAACAATGAAAATAAGGTCCCTGCCAAAAATGGACCAAGACGGATGCAAAACGGAGGTTCGGGGGCCGAAACACGCAGTCAGGCCCCGAAAATGCATCGTTAGGCACCGAAGTGGCGTTGATCGCTGGTTGGTCTCTCAGACCACAGTGTCCCTCAAAAGGGAGGAAATAAGGTGTATGCCAAAAACCGGAGCAAACGGTGGTGGTTAAGCGGTCTCGAACCGAGGCACACGGCCGACGGCTCCGAAAAACCGGAAATCGGGCTCCAAACGGGAAAAATGGCCTACGACCACTAAACGTAGCCTACGGCCACTGAGAGATGATTTACGAGTCCTCCCCCTTCCTTCGGGAAGAGAAAACGGAGAAAACGGGACCTGGTTCGCGAACCGATGTTAGGTACAAAAGAGTCCGGAAGTCCGGAGGCAAGGCTCGCAGCTGAGACTTAGCAACCTCAAAACGAGCACAATATGCGACATCACCAAGCGCTCAATCGGTGACATCTGAGTCTTTTTAACTTTTGGTGAATAGTGATAACTTTTTACCTTTTTGATTAACTTTTTGTCCTTTTGACTTTTTTTCAACTTGCCAAACTTGGCCTTAATATATATAAATTTTATTTTATAAAATTGAGACCAATATTAAATGTATATATATAATAATTTATAATAGAAAATAATATTCAACTATATAAAATGATTCCTTTTTTACTTTAATTTTTAATTTTTTTATTTTTTGTTTTAAGGTTTAAGATTTAGGGTTTAATTCTTAATTTTAATTTTATTTTAGGGTTTAGGGTTTAATTCTTAAAATTTATTTATTTTTATTTTAGGGTTTATGATTTAGGGTTTAGAATTTATAGTTTA
Organism: Camellia lanceoleosa; assembly: GCA_025200525.1. NCBI lineage: Eukaryota > Viridiplantae > Streptophyta > Magnoliopsida > Ericales > Theaceae > Camellia > Camellia lanceoleosa. The sequence goes on from JANUSC010000309.1 coordinate 163,770, forward strand.
ATTCTTAAATTTTATTTTATTTTTATAAATTCTAAACCCTAAATCCTAAACCCTAAAATAAAAATAAATAAATTTTAAGAATTAAACCCTAAACCCTAAAATAAAATAAAAAAATTTATCCCTAAACACTAAAATAAAAAAAAAATAAGAATTAAACCCTAAATCTTAAACCTTAAAATAAAAAAAAAATTAAATTTTAAGAATTAAAGTAAAAAAGTAATCATTTTATATAGTTGATTATTATTTGCTATTATACATTATTATATATATTTAATATTGGTCTCAATTTTATAAAATAAAATTTATATATATTAAAAGTTACATATGTTTGATGTGAGTGTCTGTGAGTGATGTGTGTATGTGTGTCTGAGAGACAGAGAGACAGAGAGAGAGAGAGAGAGAGAGAGAGAGAGAAAAGAGTATGAGTGCGTGATATGATTTTGTTTGTTATTGAAAGTGTGGTTTCTAACCACGCTTTATTAATTAAAAGCGTGATTTGTAATAACGCTTTTATGATTTTATTCATTTTCCGTGCCTATGTCAGAAATATAATGAAAGCATGTTTTGGAATAACGCTTCAGCTTATTTTGGGAATTTCGGCCAAACTAAGCTCAGTTGAAGAAATAGGTTAGTAGTTGGGTTTATTTTGGGAAATGGCCCCTATTTGCCAGGTTCTATATAAATGCATTCTCCGTCCTAAAATAATAGTTCTTCTTTAAGAATCTAATTTTTTTTAATAGTATAATTATTACACTTTAAAAATATTAATTTTTCAAAGTTATTCTATAATGGTACATTTTAAAAATAATATCAATTGTAATTTTTGTGTTGTAAATGAATTTAAAATAAGGGTAAAATAAGAAATTTTATTATTTTAGTCCTTAATTTTTAAAAGGACTAATATTTTGGGACAATAAAAATGGAATAAGAGACTAATACTTTGGGGACGGATGGAGTATTTAGATAAGTGCATTTATTTGGATCATATCATCTTTCTTTTTCGCACATCTATTTGTAAAAAGTCAAAAATATTCTTATTTAGATCATTCCAAATAATAGGAGTTTTCAAACTGGGTCGCCTATTGGTTCTACTTTTTGAAAATTAATTTTTAAAATTTTTAATTTTAATTTTTTTAGTGAATTTTTAAAGGGTTAATTGGTGATAAATTCAATCTAAGGGGTATAAGGCGTGTTCTTTTGTTGATGAGAGATCCACACTTTGTGAAATAGTTTGGTGATAAGTCAAGAACATTTTGTTTCCAATTTTACCTCTTGACTTTTTTTTTTATCTGTTTGACTTTTCATTAACTATCTGTTTAAATTTATTTTCTATCTGTTCAATTTTTTATGCCTATCTGTTCAATTTTTTCCTCTAAATTATATGTATCTGTTTTTTTTTTCTCTAAATTATACTTGTCTTTTCAGTTTTTTCCCCATATCTATTCAAATATCTATCCAAAATTTTTTATCTATTCAATTTTTTTCCTTATCTGTTTAAATCTATATGCTAATTTTTCTAATAAACAATCTTCGATAAAACTCTATATGTTCAAAAATTTTATCTGTGAATATTATATGTTCAAAAAACTGTTCAAAATTCCTATCTATTAAAACCATTTTTCTATCTGTTGAAGGCATAATCTGTTGATTTTTTTAATTTGTTTAACACAAATTTGTTCAAATTCACACAGATCTTATATGTTTTTTATTTTATTTGTTCATCAACAATAATAACAACAACTAAAAAAAATTAGAACTATATATCTACCAAAAAAACAAAAAACAAAAACAAAAAGTGGATCTGAAATGAAAAAAAATTTAATTATCAAAAAATGAAGATTACAAAAAAATTGACAAATGCGAAGTAATTTTGAGTATATTCTTTGAGTATCTATGCATGATGAATGTTGGTGTAAAGAATATGATTGAGGCTTATATTTGCTATGATATTAGGCTAAGAACTATGATCTACCATGGTTATAACTTACAGTTGCAAAATTTGTCGGCATTGATGATGGATGAATAGTAAAGTAGAGAGTGAGTTTAGTGGCAGGACTAGGTGGTGGTGGTGGTGGGGGTGTTTCCGATTCAAATCTCCATCGTTGACTGCCGCAACCAGATCAAGGTTCGAAGTTTCAACAACCCTGAAAAATACAAATACTTCACCAATGTTTAGATTTGTAAAAGAAGAGAGAGAGAGAGAGAGAGAGAGAGAGTGAGCACCACAGGCGGCAATGGTGGTCAGATTTGCTCAGATCTGAAGTTGAAAGAGGAGAACTCAATTGCTTAGGTTTCAAATCTATTGTGACTCTGTTGGAGCTAGGGTTTCGGTAGCGGTAGCGAATATAAGAGGAGAGAGACAATCAAGTCGATAGAAAGCAGCGCAGAACTGGTACTTGTAACGGCCCAAAATGCATGTCACAATTATCCATAATTAATTATCCGCTAATATGAATTAATTGGGGACTATCTGTATGAATTGGAAAAATATCTGTTGAGGCTACAACTTCAGGACTAAAATTGACGATCACAATGGGTTCGAAAAACGAAATTGAACACGCCTATGTGTTACCGGGAATTTTTAGAGCCATTTGGGAAATTTAATTGAGAACTGATTTTCGTCTGATTCGCTATGCCATGTTTGGCTCAAGTTTTTGGTACAATTATATTTATGACTAAAGATAAGTATAAGGACCTTTGTTTGACTCAAAATAAAAGAGAAGAAAATATCAGAGAAAGAGAGAGAGGGGGAATTCGTGAGAAAGGGTAAAGCAAGGGAGAAGAAGAGGAAAGAAAGGGGATCAAGTTACAAAACCATCCAAGGTAAGATTTTTCATGAAATAGATTATTTAATCCTTGGCATCTAGCATGGTAACTCAAGAACTTAGCATGAGTTCATGGAATTCTTGTATCTAAGTATTTATTTTGCACTTAATTCTTTAATTGTGAGCAACCACCATGAATTTTGAGTTTATGGCATAATATTATGGTTTTCCAACTCAATTCAAGGTTTGATCTTGTATATGATGCATTTGAGTTTTGTTTAGAAGTTTTGATGTTTAAATCAGGTTGTTTTCAAGTGTTGGGCCTTGAATTTTATGATTTTGAAGTTGATTTTGGCAAAAGAGAGACCCACGGTTTTACAGAAAATGGGACTGGTTTTTCACCCAGACCGCTCAACGACCTGGGCCACCGTTCGAGCGGCCAAACAATATGTGATACGAGATCTCGTTAGCCACTTCATTGTAGTGATATGTGTTAATCGGTATCCGGAACCGATTCTCTAGTCAGAAGACGATATGTGTTAAATCCTGTGAGACGTACCATTATGTTATGTGCTGATATGAATGATTTGTTTTACGAATACGTTATATGTGGAATTCGTTCACTATCCCTTTACTTTAATGTTATTCACTGGGCTTTAGCTCATTATTTTTTTATATATGTATATATAGGTGAGCGTTCTGGGAGTCAAGCCTAGGCAGAGTCTTGAACCGAGCCGCCGTTTTGGAAGCCTACCAAGTGTTTTGGGTGCCTCCGAGTTGGGGTTAGGCCTGGAGGGCCGTTAGCAAGCTTTGTTTTGTGTTTGATATTTCGCTATGTGTTATGTAATGTAAGTGGGTAAATTAACATTTTTGGCATGTAAATATTTGTTCATATATATATGCACAGCCCTTTGGACTAACGGTATTTTGTCTTTGCTTCCACGAACCCCGACTATTTATGTTTTGTACAGGAAGGCCTGTGGTAATCTTGGATTACTGGCCAGTTACGATGCCAAACTTTTAGGGGCGGGTTTGGGTTGTGACAGAATGGTATCAAAGCACGAGTTAATTTCCCACACACGTGTCCATAAGAGCTGTAGGGTGTCCTAGAAAAGAAATAGGGAATGGCATAAACATGTGTGTTTATGTGTGTGTGTTTTTGAAATATAAGAAACAAGACCTGTAAATGATGAGACAACAGAGGAAGCACTATGTTGAGAATAAAATGCTCTATCTGCTATGGGTTCTATAGACCAATGGAGACCACCAACGCAAGGAATGTAGATGAGTCAGAATCTTCTAATGCCAGAATAGATCGGTTAGAAAGAATGGTGGAAGCTTTAACTGGGTTGGTGAGACAACAACAAGAGCAAAGCCAACAACAATAGAGACAACCATTCCCACCTCCTCCTCTGCCTCCTATTCAAGTGGAACCGATCAATAATGATGACATTATCACTCTTACACAGAAATACAAGAAACTGAAACCACCAGAATTCGCAGGGGGTATTGAACCATTAAAAGCGGAGGCATGGGTACTTGAAACTGAAAAGATTTTTGAAGTGTTTCCGTGTACTGATGCGTATAAAGTTTTGTTAGCAACATTTACTTTGAAAAAAGAAGCTAGAAGATGATGGATGCTCGTTCGAGATGAGAATAAGGATTTGACATGGGATCAATTCAAAGAAATGTTTTATGAAAAATACTTCCCACAATGCATGTAAGATAGGAAGGGATCTCAATTTGAACAGCTTGAAGCAAGGCATAATGTCGGTAGCGGAGTATGAAGCTAAATTTACTGAATTAGCCCGTTATGCTCCTCATATGGTTAATACAGATTACAAGAAGGCAAGGAAATTTGAGGGCGGCTTACATGTCGAGGTGCTTGACCGGGTGAATGTTTTGAAATTGGAAAAGTATGTCGATGTACTTGACAGGGCCTTGATGTCTGAAGCCAATATTGCTACCTTGAAAATGTCCAAGTCAACAATAATGACTAAAGGAGGAAATAAGAAATTCAAGAAACAGAAAGTGGAAATGGTTAGTGAATTAATGACCTCCGTGAATGAGAATTTGAACTCAAGTATTGGTGATAATACAAAGAGGAGAAGTAGTGGAAGTGTTGGCATACCTACTTGTAGGGAATGTGGGAAACAGCATTGGGGCATTTGCCGCCGCGTATCTGGAGCTTGTTTCAAATGTGGACAAAAGGACATTTGGCCAAATCTTGTCCACAAGCCTATCCAAGCAATGAGAGACCCGTTACTAGTGGGGTTAAATCAACAATGACACCGAGAACAACCACAACATCTACTCCCGAGGGGAACACCTTGAGGCAGAGAAGGGTTTATACCCTAGTTTTAGAAAAGACGCAGAATATTGGAACAGCGAATGCAGGTATGATTTTACTAACTATTGTTATGTTGACAATGTTACCTATGCGATGGAAAATATTGAACATGTGACTGTGACAAAACAAACTAAAGTAATAAATAGTTTTCATACTTATACCATGTTAGAACAATGGAATATGAGTTATTATGCTTGACAAGTTGAACTATGGTCTCCAAAACCAAATGTATCCTAGACTTCTGATTTGAACTGATTTTGGTGGAAGCATATGAATGACTTTGAAGTACCGGCCTATGTTGCTAAGGAAATGGTGGATTAAGGCTGTATTTGACCACTTGGAAACATATGAATCACATTACTAATTGAACTCGTGGACATTACCTTTGCTATTAATTGTAAGAAATAGTTACATTTATGTTACAACCTTTGCATTGAACGCTATGAAACTTGTTAACAGTAGACTTCAGGTTGAAACCTCAACTACTGGGTGATATGTTACTTGTGTACATTCTTTGATTGACTACATCGGTCTTACTTGTTTTTGGGGAAATGTTATTCATTATGTATTTGACTGCTATGATATTGCCTTCACTGCTACGAGATGGATACAAGAACTACCTTGTCATGTTAAATAATTGAATAGAATCGTCGAGTTGTTTTCTTTGTATGATGATACTTCGTGAACTACTGAATGGTTGCAGAATGAATAATAATAGGTGACCGAGATTTCCGATTGAGATTGTGCCAGGATAAGCTAAGTTTGGAGGACCAAACTTCCTAAGGTGAGGAGAATGTAACGGCCCAAAACGCATGTCACAATTATCCATAATTAATTATGCGCTAATATGAATTAATTGGGGACTATCTGTTTGAAATGGAAAAATATCTATTGAGGCTACAACTTCGAGACTGAAATTGACGACCATAATGGGTTTGGAAAACGAAATTGAACACGCCTATGTGTTATCGGGAATTTTTAGAGCTATTTGGGAAATTTAATTGAGAACTGATTTTCGTCTGATTCGCTATGCCATGTTTGGCTCAAGTTTTTGGTACAATTATATTTATGACTAAAGATAAGTATAAGGACCTTTGTTTGACTCAAAATAAAAGAGAAGAAAATATCTGAGAAAGAGAAAGAGAGGGAATTCATGAGAAAGGGTAAAGCAAGGGAGAAGAAGAGGAAAGAAAGGGGATCAAGTTACAAAACCATCCAAGGTAACATTTTTCATGAAATAGATTATTTAATCCCTGGCATCTAGCATGGTAACTCAAGAACTTAGCATGATTTCATGGAATTCTTATATCTAAGTATTTATTTTGCACTTAATTCTTTAATTGTGAGCAACCTCCATGAATTTTGAGTTTATGGCATAATATTATGGTTTTCCAACTCAATTCAAGGTTTGATCTTGTATATGATGCATTTGAGTTTTGTTTAGAAGTTTTGATGTTTAAATCAAGTTGTTTTCAAGTGTTGGGCCTTGAATTTTATGATTTTGAAGTTGATTTTGGCAAAAGAGAGACCCACGGTTTAGCAGAAAATGGGACTGGTTTTTCACCTAGACCGCTCGAGCGGCTTGGGCCACCGCCGAGCGCCAAACAAGATTTTGTTATTGCCTCCACCGCCAGGCGACCTAGGCCACCGCACGAGCGGCCAAGCCACCGCACGACGGGCTCACAGGCAAGGCGCCAAATAGTGTTTTTTCCAATTTTGTTCTCTTATCATTTTTTTGACTCTCGGGCCTTTATTTACCTGATTTTCACATGTCATTTGCATCATTTAGCATCTCATAAGCATGAAATAAAGTAAAGAAAGAATAGAAGGGCATTAACTAATTGATTCGATGGCAATATGTGTTAAGGAAGTGTGTTATAATGTTGGTATTTGTAGGTCAAAACTTGGAGACCGCGCAACCAGTTTTGGAAACCCAATGTGAGTAACATTTTTGTAAAGTTATGTTGATATACAATGTACTTGACATGTTATACGAAATGCTATATGATACGATATGTTTTTAAAATGTGATTTTAATTCTATGAACGAATATCCTATTTGCAAAACTAGTATGGCATCCACGGATAGTCCCAAGTCATGGGAGACGGCATGAAAATGCGGGTCCATGACAAATATGTGATACGAGATCTCGTTAGCCACTTCATTGTAGTGATATGTGTTAATCGGTATCCGGAACCGATTCTCTAGTCAGAAGACGATATGTGTTAGATCCTGTGAGATGTACCATTATGTTTTGTTCTGATATGAATGATTATGAATGATTTGTTTTATGAATACGTTATATGTGGAATTCGTTCATTACCCCTTTGCTTTAATGTTATTCACTGGGCTTTAGCTCACTGTTTTTTTATATATGTATTTATAGGTGAGCATTCTGGGAGTCAAGCCTAGGTGGAGTCTTGAACCGAGCCACTGTTTTGGAAGCCTACCAAGTGTTTTGGGTGCCTCCGAGTTAGGGTTAGGCCTGGAAGGCCATTAGCAAGCTTTGTTTTGTGTTTGATATGTCGTTATGTGTTATGTAATGTAAATGGGTAAATTAACATTTTTGGCATGTAAATATTTGTTCATATATATATGCACAACTCTTTGGACTTACGGTATTTTGTCTTTGCTTCCGTGAGCCCCGACTATTTATGTTTTGTACAGGAAGGCCTATGGTAATCTTGAATTACTGGCCGGTTACGATGCCAAACTTTTAGGGACGGGTTTGGGTCGTGACAGTACTAGAGGAACACCACCATGGCGTTGGAGCATTGGCCTAATCGGTAGCATTTTGGAAGAAGAATCTGGGTTGGATCAGCGAAGTCAATCTTTGTAGATCTCGCCATTCGATGATTGATAGGCCCTAGACACTAAATTGATCCTTTGATTGTGGATCACCACCAACAACTTTTGAATTCGGATTAGCCACCTAAACTCTTAATATTATTAAATCTCCTTCCAAAACCATTACAATAAACATCCTTATATAAGAAAAATAAAATAACATAGACTTCAAAATTGATTAGATAGTAAATTGATCATCTAGTAATTAAAAAGAAGTGGACTTCCTAATATATTTGGCTTCCTAACATTTGGCCACTTTAGAATCATAACTTGTCCTCAAACTGGAAAATCTGGATAATGAGCACAAAAATTAGCATGGTCTTCCCAAGTACCTTCTTTACCAAAATGACCTTTCCCCTAAACGACCCAACGCGTGAAACCTTGATTGGTTTGCTTGAAGATGCAAAGAATCTAAAATTTTCTTAGGTACCCATTCGTAAACATCACCAAAGAAGGTAAGTAGAGGTTTGAAGTAACATTTGCTCCTAACTTTAACTTCAAGGCGTAGACATGAAAATAGGATGTATGTGACACCTTTCAGAAGGTCCAACTTGTAAGCAACAAAACCAAACCTCGCAATAATAATGCAAAAAAAGGTCCATAAAAATAGGAAGAAAGCTTGAATAATGTCATGGAGGCTTGTACACGGTGATAAGGTTGTACCAAGAAAAAACCCAATCATTCACAGCAAAATTGTGTTCCGTTCGATTGGCATTAGCATAGAATTTCATACAAGCTTGAGCAGATTGTAAATGATCCTTTAAAAGTTATAAAGTCCAATCACGATCCCCATAAAGCAATGTCAACTGTATGAACAACAGCCGTACCAGGAAGATAAGCCGAAACTGAATATGGAGGGTGGTTGTAGATAGCCTCAAATGGAGTCATTTGAATAGCAGAATGATAAGTGGTATTGTACCACCATTCAAACCAAGGCAACTAGCGAGACCAATCGTGAGGTTTCTAACCTGCAAAACATCAAAGATAACACTCTAAAGTGCGATTAGTAACCTCGATCCTGACCATTCGATTGAGGGTGATAAGCTAAACTCGACATAATTATGCACCGTGATAGTGAATAAGGTTTCCCAAAAATTACTAAGAAAAATGGGAGTCTCTATCATTGACAATTGTACGAGGCATGCTATGCAAGCGAAAAATATCTCTTACAAAAACATTAGCAACAGTAGTGGCGCAATAAGGATGAGAAAGAGCACTAAAGTGAGCATATTTGGAGAGGCGATCCACAACCATGAGAATTGTAGTTTTCTGATGCAAAGATGGCAATGCCTCAATAAAGTCCATCAATAAATCAAGCCACACATCATCAGGGATTGGCAAGGGGCTACGAAGTCTAGGGGGCGAAATAGCTTATGTCTTGTTATGTTGACATACATCACATTGAGCAATAAAAGTTTTTGTTGCTCCTTTCATACCAGGCCAATAAAAATTATGATGTAGACATTTGTATGCGTGTATAAACCTAGAATGACCTCTTGTTGGGGTTGCATGAAATTCATGCAATAACTTAGAACACCAAGGAGAAGATGGAACAACCACAATGTGACCTTTATAGCTTAAGAATGCCATCAATATAAGAATAGTGCTTCTTAGGCAAAGAAGGGTGCTGAAGACCATTAATAATAGCACACATTGAATCATTAGAGTGGTGCTTAGAAATAATATCATCAATACCAAAAAAAATAGAGGAAAATAAGGCAAGAAGACTTGATGGCTCATGGACACGAGATAAGGCATCGGTAGCCTTGTTGTCAAGTCCGAGCCTATAGATAATCACATAATTATAGCCCAATAATTTAGACAACCACTTTTGTTGTTCAAGGGAAGAAATTTGTTGTTCCAAAAAGTATTTTTGACTCCGATAGTATAAATTTTAAGTGACGGCCTAATAAATAAGGACGCCATTTTTGGATTGCACAAACAATAGCAAACATCTCTTTATCATAAATCGAGATATTCAAATTTTTACTAGAAAGAGCCGTGCTAAAATATGTAATAGGATGACCTCCTTGCATGAGAACAGCTCCTAAACCATTGCTCAAAGCATCACACTCACTTGAAAATTCTTTAGAGAAATCAGGCAACGCTAACATTGGAGTTATTGTTAAGGCCAACTTCAAATTAGAAAAAGCAGCAGTAGCGACATCATTCCAAATAAAAGAATCTGTCTTTAGCAGTTAGGTCAAAGGTGCACTAATTTTTCCATAGTTTTTAACAAATTTATGTAATAACCAGTTAAGCCAAGCCCTACAAAGACCCTTAATAAAGAAGGAAATAGGCCACGCGGAAACACTAGCACTTTTGTCACTATCAATTGACACACCCTTAGCTGAAATAATATGGCCAATATACCTAATTGAGCTTTGAGCAAAAGAGCATTTTGATTCTTTCACAAATAGGTGATTAGCACTCAAAATACCAAAAACGATAGATAAATGGCGAATATGATCTGAAAGGGAAGCATTGTACACCAAAATGTCATCGAAGAAAACAAGCACAAACTTATGTAAGTAAGAACGAAAGAGATCATTCATTAAACTTTGGAATGTAGCAGGAGCATTAGAAAGGCCGAATGGCATGACCAAAAATTCATAATGGCTATTATGTGTGTGAAACGCTGCCTTGGGAATATTTTGTTCTTGCACTAGAATTTGATAATATCCAGAACGAAGATCTAACTTAGAAAACATAGTCGCACCATGTAACTCATCAAGTTGCTCTTCTACCATGGGAATAGGGAAGCAATCTTTGATTGTAATTTTATTAAGTGCACGATAATCAACACATATACGACAGGAACCATCTTTTTTGCAAACCAACAAAACTGGAGATGAATATGGACTTAAGCTATGACGAATAAGGCTAGCCTCTTGTAACTCCTTAGCAACTCTGTCGATTTCATCTTTTTGGAAATAAGGATATTGGTAAGGACGCACATTCACCGGTAAAAACCCAGGCACAAAGAGAATATGATAATCATGAGACCTAAGAGGTGGAAGAGTTGTGGGTGTACCAAAAATATCTAAAAATTGAGAAAGAATAGTGGCAACGTCAACAGGCACTTTAGAAGGTACAGTTGTAGGTAGCAAAGAATTAGAATTTAATTGTAAAAGGACCCCGTGTCGCTCACATTGTAAAAGACGATGTACCAAGCCATTATCCATAAGCATTATGGTGGGAGAACCATCACCAACCAAAGTGAACTCTTGATCAACAACTTAAAATTTCATGGTTAAATTCAAGTAAAATCCCAAGCAATTAAACCTGGTGATCGTAACTATTGTGCTCCCAAAACCACCTCACAACCACTAATAACCAAAATACGAAATTTGGTGGAAACTATATAGCCTTGTAAATTAAGTTAAACATTAGAACACTTACCCAAGCTATTTAAAAATCCACCATCAGCTACCATCACTCGTAAAGACTTGTCCCTTTCAATAGAATAACCACACTATTTAGCAATAAAATGATGGATAAAATTATGTGTGGAACCAGAGTTGATGAGGACTCTAATAGGTTCATTTTTTAGAGTGTTGCTAGTGCGCATAGTTTCTGGTCGAGTTGACCTCATAAGAGCATGTAACGAAATTTCAGAAGTTGGTGGTTCTATGACACCACCAATTACGGTTTCAAATTCAAAGTCCTCAACTTTGACCTCTGGTTCACCCTTCAAAAGAGATAATTGTCGCTTTTGGCATCGATGACCAGGCTTATAAATCTCATCGCAATTAAAGCAAAGACCCTTCTCAAGGTGTTCCTTCTGTTCAGTCCATGACAAACGTTTAACACTAGTAGGTAAGGATGGTAATTGGTTAACAGGCTTAGGTATATAAGATATGTTAGAAGGTCAGAAGATGGATGAGAAATAGTCTTAGTCATATTATGTATGATGCTTGCTATAATTGCATCCTCTTGGCTAAGTGCTAATTCAAAGGTCTCGCTTAACTCATTGGACAAAGCAAATGAACACTAGCCCTTATGTTGGCACGAAGTCCAGAAGAAAATTCTAATTTGATGCGACTTAAGCAAACCTAAACCATATTAGCAAGTCGCCAAACTCCGTGAATAAATTATGAACAAAGGCTAACTGAGACATTGGCTAATGAACTACAAGGATCAATGTGTTGTCTAGATTCAAACGGTGCAAATGGGTTGAGAAAATTGTTGCCAAGTCAAAACCCCAAGGGATCATTAATCTAGCGATACCAAGAAATAGCATCTCCTTGAAGGTGCATCGCAGCCAAAGGAACCATCTATGCATCTAAAACACCATTACATTCTTGATATTATTCAAACCAAATAACCACCCTTCAGATCAATACCATTAAATTTTGAAAATCAATTCAAGAGCTCGACCCTAAAAATTGGACTAGCACGCCGATCGCCATCGCTATGCTGTATAAGTGGATTAAGATTGATGCCAGGTTAGGCAAGGTGAGCTTCACATTGGGGCGAGATAGTTCTTGCCTATCCTGCAACAATGCTTCGATATTCTGAAAAATGGTATTATTGGTTTGTCTATCATGTATCAACTCTTGCTTATTAGTCGACATCACGTTCATCCTAGTAGTAAGAGTTGCAACTTGTTCTTCGAGTTCCTTAACTGTCATGTCGATGATGATGAATGGTATAGTAGGAAGAGATGGAAGTTCAAAGATTGAATGCTCTGATACTAGATGATAGGGCCCTAGACCTTGAATTGATCCTTTGATTGGGGATTAGTCACCAACAATCCTTTGAATTGGGGATTAGCCACTTAAACTCTTAATATTATTAAATTTCCTTCAAAAACCATTACAATAAGTATCCTTATATAAGAAAAATAAAATAACAAAGACTTCTTAAATTGATTAGATAGTAAATTGATCATATAGTAATTAAAAAGAAATAGACTTCCTAATATATTTAGTTTTCTAACAATAACGGACGGCGATGGATTTGACAGACGTGCAGTCAGTGTTGCTGGATCATCTCAGGCATCGTCTCCCTCATGATCATTGCCCTCGCAATTTGTTCAAATCGGTGACAAATCAAAATGAGATGAGAGAAGAGAGAGAGGTTTGGGTTTGAGAGTGTAAACATGAGGTTTTTTCACCGTATAGCACATATATATATGTGGGTAGTTTAATCAATTTACAGGAACTTGTCCTTATGAGCAAAGAAAATCAAGACTCGATTTATGGAAAAAAATTTTGACTTTTGGCTTGAGCGCCCATTTTTTTTTTTTACTTTTTAAATACACTTAATATAAATATTAAAAAAAATACTAAATACCAAAAATATTTTTTTTTAAAATGAAAATTTAGTATACTTTTGTTATTTTTTTTTTAAAATATTTTACTTTTAGGTCCATCTAAGTGTATCTAAAAAGTAAAAAATTTGCTTAAAATATTTTAAAAATTCACTGAAAAAATATGAAAAACCAAACATTGGGTGTACCACAAATTGTGATTATCTTGAAGGGTAATTTGTGAAAAAAATTTGAGTGTATTGAGGGTAAATTATAACCCTAGATAATTTAATAGAGAAAACTAAGAAATTGGGCGTATTGAAAGATTTTTTTGGTGCAAATAGAATCAACTTATTGTAAAAGGGTTCGGCTTCTTTCAAGTTGAAAGCGTTTGGATTTAGTAGACTAATTTTGTGACCGATTTCGGTAATCTGAATCATTCACTTTATAGGACTTCTTGAGTAGAGTATTCATGAAAAAAATTAACATGATCGGATATCGGTAATTATATGTTTGAATCATATTTGTTTTAAAAAAATTTACGATAAATATAATTTTAATAAACCATTCATTTTTGTAATACGAATTTTATGCAAACATATAACTATTAATATCCGATCATCTTGATTTTTTGTATGAATATTCTCCTCAACAAGTCCTAAAATGTAAACGGTTTGGATCACCAAAATCGTTCCTAAAATAGTCCTACCAAGGCCAAACGTTCTCTCAAATGACAGTCAACTTGAGAAAAACCAAACCCATTATAATATTAGTAGTTTAAAAATAAAGTTTATCAAAATTCTTTTTTTTTTTTAAACAATTGAAGTAGTGAATTATTTAAAATAATGGATGATTGTTTGCTAAATGTGTGAATCATTTATCGAATATTATTGACTATACTAGTTACAATAGTCTCTAAAAAAAAAAAAAAAAAAAAACCTTTAGATTGAAGTTGAGCGGATTTTACTTTCAATCAATTATGTTAATCTTTTTTTTTTTTTAATTACTATGACTTATGTCAACTATAAAAATCAATTGCTTAAGAAATACAACAATAATTATTCTGAATCAATTTACTCACTAATACAATATTTTCATATTAGATTTATCACGTATCAGCTAATATTTTAAGTGATTTCTGTGCATATCATAGCACAGGTAAAAATCTAACAATTTTAGTATTTATATATCTAAAGTGGGTAAAAATTAATCAAGTCTTGGTGCTAGGCCCAATGCGATGCTCACTCTAAGGTTGAGCTAGGTTGGACCTCGACCCTATGGCCAACACTTGCTTCGAAGCAAGACAATCATAGGAGCTCGGCCCAATGTACGAATGTCACTCCAAAGTGGGCCGAGCAACATGGTAGACCTCCTGGACGAGCAGCCAACCACTCCGAAGTAGGTGGAGTAACATGTTGAACCTCCTAGATGGACAGACAACCACTCTGAAGTGGGCTAAGCAACATGTTGGACCTCCTGGTTGGACAACCATTCTGGAGTAGGCCAACTCAAAGAAGGCCAATTCACTAAAGATCTCTCTTGGGCCCACAAGAGACAAACAACTCTGCTCCTCTCCCTCTGTATGAACAGAATGTGAAGACATGGAGGTGCAGAGGGACAAGGTGCATATATGATGACAAGATCTCAATGACAAAGTAAGTGGTCGCCCTCCTCCAATGAGAGATGTCCGCTAATGAGACAAACAAAACAGACTGCACCCGAGTAAGTCAGTGAGTGGTCGCCCTCCAATAGTAGACGACCACTTAATAAGACACATTGGATAGATGGCGGAGAGAGAAGGACTTGGATGACAAACAACCTTCTCCTATAAAAGGTGAACACTATTCACTCTCAAGGATCCAAAATCCACGACTCAACACATATACACCCTCAAGATTCTCTTTTCTTCCTCCCCGAGTTGTCGACTTTACCATAGGAGGGTTTCGACCAAACCCCTTGGGCAAATTTCACCGTTTTGTTATTCCTTGCAGATCTTCAATTCCCAGGGCACGTTGTTCTTCCACGAAGTTCAACCCTTCTTCATAGTGTGGAAATCACCCCTACACAATATCCAAGTAATTTTTTTATTTATAACCAGAAAAATGAAACAAAATTCAGGAAGTAGTAGGCTAAATTCTCGAAGTTGATCTCCTAGTATAAAAAATTAAAATAAAATTCACATCGAAGACATGCCTAGTTTGTTTTTGAACGAAAGGCATGCCTAGTTTGAAACTTGTAAGTTGTTATTCTTGTTGATTTTATAATTTTAATTTGAAAAACAAGAAGTAATGTAGTTTTTCTGTTTTAGACTAGTAAGGTCATATTTAGCATTTGGTTTAAAAAGTTACAAAATTAATATAAAAAGTCAATTCAAAATTTTTTTTGGGTATTTCATAAAAATTCCAAACTAATCCTAAGTTTGATTTTTTTAGTTTCTCATATTCTTGATAAATTCTTTAACCACATAGTAGTAAATAAATTATTAATATTGTTTCATAAAATTTGGAGTAGAATTTTTAGATTTATAGTATTTTTGTCCTATCCGAAGTAGGTAGGCAAAAATAATTTATGAATATGAGTGATTATTTGGCCGTCTTTGTAGCAATGCTAGGCCATTTTATAGAAAAGTGATTGAGACCCCCTCAATCACCAACTCCACCACCCCCCACACACGTGGGGGTTGGTGATTGGAGGAGGAGAAGAAAAAAAAAACTAGCCAATCAAAGGCCAGAAGGGGTCGTGGGGGTCACTCCTGGAGGGGATCCGGATCATTTTTGCCATATATATTGTGCTAGTTGTGCACTTGTCTTCCAAAAGCCAACACAATTTCAACCAATAAAATGTTGCTTAGGCATCACATGAATTTTCACTAGAAGCATCCTATAATTTTCCTTCCGATAAATATACATGGATTATATACTTACGTGAGAGAGTTGCTTTAGATGAAAAAATCAGAATAAAATAAACCAATTATTATTTGACTACTTTTGTTCTGTGTTTAAAAAAAAAAAAAAAAAAAAAAAAAAACTATTAATAAGTCTTAGTAGTCAAATTTAATTCTCATCAAGTCTTATTAAAAATAAATTATATTAAAACTGTCGCTAAAAATAAATTTTTGGTGACGATTTTTACGTGTCTCTAAAAATAGATAATTAATGACTTTTTTTTTTGTCACGATTTTTGTAAATTATCGTTAAAACTTACAATTGGTGATGTTTTCTGTGAAGAATTTTTCAAACTGTCATTGAAAGTTATAAATTAGTGACCTGTACGGACATTAAAAAATAAAAATAAATACCATATTTGATGATAAAGAAATCCAACGAAGAAGATGATCAGCACCACCTTGCGATTGCTATCTGCAAGACAAAACACCTGCAGCCGTAGCTGGGGGCCCTCCAACATCCAAGTCAATCATCCAGTATTATCAAAATATTTAATGAAGAAATTCATAGAGAGAAATTAAGTACCTCAACCCATGAGGGTGTTGCCTATTTATAATATCTAGTGATTTACTTATTAAGTAGTTTGGATGTTCCAGAAGTTCTATCCCAAACAATCTTCAGTTGTTTAGGACTTCCATATCGATAAGATTTCATATCTTAATAAGTTTTGCATAACATAAAACACTAATGCAGTATTTGATAAGAATTTGACAATTGTCATACATGTGATAATCCATAACCATGTCACGGCAAT
This sequence comes from Camellia lanceoleosa, assembly GCA_025200525.1. Lineage (NCBI taxonomy): Eukaryota > Viridiplantae > Streptophyta > Magnoliopsida > Ericales > Theaceae > Camellia > Camellia lanceoleosa. The sequence goes on from JANUSC010000309.1 coordinate 180,685, forward strand.
GCCTAGACCCACATAATTTTTGTGGTTATTTTTATTCCCTTTCAATTGCCCCTAAGCTTTCATTCTCTTTAAATCTAGTGAAAGAATGGAAGCTTTCTGTTTTTTTTTTTTTTTTGATAAAAATAACTGTGTAATATTGCCTAACTAGAACCATACATGGGTGCTAGGGCTTATTCTGAAATGCCTAACCTTATTAGGACTATTTTGAAAATGCCTGGCCTTGCTAGGACTTATTTCAAGAGTGCCTAAACTCGTTAGGGCTTATTCCGAAAATGCATAACCTCGTTAGGATTTATTTCAAGAATACCTAATCTCATTAAGAACTATCAAAATACCAGCTTGCTTATTCACAAGCAAAATCCACTCGGCAAGGAATCCCATTGTTGGACAAATCATCAACCTACTTTGCAAAAATTTTCAAAGTTGGTCAAACCTACCAACCCACTTTGCCGAGCAAAACCCGCCGATAAAGATTTTCTAAGTTGGTCAAACCTATTAACCTACTTTGGCCGAAAAACCCGCCAACAAAGATTTTCAAAGTTGGTCAAACCTGCCAACCTACTTCACCAAGCAAAACTCATTCGACAAGGATTTTTCAAGTTGGTTAAACCTACCAACCTACTTTACTCGACAAAGATTTTCAAAATCGGTCAAACTTGCTAATCTACTTTATCAAATAAAACCCGCTCGATAAAAATTTTCAAAGTTAGTCAAACCCGCCAACCTACTTCGCTAAGCAAAACCTGCTCGACAAAGATTTTTCAAGTTGGTCAAACCTGACAACCTACTTTGCTCGACAAAGATTTTCAACATCGGTTAAACCTACCAATCTATTTCATCAAGCAAAACCCACTCGACAAAGATTTTTCAAATTGGTCAAGCTTGGCAACTCTCTTGCCCAAATTAGCTTGGCAAGGAGATAAAATTTGTAACCAAAGAGTAGCGTAATTCATATTGCCCCCATGATCCATGTAACATCCCAAATTTCTAGCCCAAATGATAATACAACAATCATGGCTCTTTCAAGGAAAACCGAATATAAATCTCCAAACTTACATTACATGATACAATAATTCTTTATACAACAATACATTAATCCAACAACAAGTAAATACACAAATAAATACCCCTAAGGGTTGACAAGTTTTCAAGGTTTGAGCCTAGTTACACAAAACGGTTATTCAAACCTACACAAATACAGCCCTTGGCTTACACATAGAGTCACAGCAAAATGAGAGTATTGTACTCCCAATACACATACTTCCACGTCCCTAGTTAGGTGGGATCACTACATCTTTTCCTGCACAAAAATTGTCACGACCCAAACTCGCCCTAAAGGTTTGGTCCATGACCGGCCCGCACATAGGACTCAAATTAGAATTTTAGAATAATATTTAACCAAATAGGGGGCCTTAAGCGAAAGCAATAATTAATATAAAGATAACGTCCATTGAGCCTGCACATACATGATGAACTAAATAAATTTAAGCCTTTAATTACACTTCCATATAATATATACAGTCACACAACTTAGATAGATCTCACACACAAACATAAAAGACTTAATAATTTATATGACTCCCAACACAAAACAAGGCCTCGACACAGAGGCGTACCCCAGGCAGTTTGGCAAATAGGTGGACCTTAAGACAACTCTAATGTCGATCCATGATGGCTCACCTACATAAACAGATATAAAAACGGAGTGAGCAAGGCTCAGTGAATAATAGCAGTGTTAGGAGGTTAATTAAATAAGCAAAACCTTGGATAAATTAAATATACAGATACCAAACTATACACAGATCTTATCCATAACTATATTTCCATATGGTCTCAAGCTCACATGTAATGCAGACTGGCTTCAAGCCCATATGTAATACAAAACGGCCTTAGGCCCAACATATTATGCAGAATGGCCTCAGGCCCAACAGAGTATACAGAGCAGCCTTGGGCCTAACAGATTTTACAGATTATACAGAGCGGCCTCAGGCCCATATATGATACAGAACGACCTTAAGCCTAGATATGATACAAAACGGCTTTAAGCCCAGATATAATACAGAACGGCTTTAAGCCCAGATATAATACAAAACGGCTTTAAGCCCAGATAACGACAACTGTCCACACATTGTAGGGTAGGTAAAACATCGACATGTACGCTACCTCCTTTGGCCTCTGGCCATGAATCATAATCAATTTACATCATAACGGCCTCAAGCCCAACAGATTAAACAGAGCGGCCTCAGGCCTAACAGATTATACAGAATAGCCTCAGGCCTAGTATTGGCAAAACAGAATAATCCCAGATTCATAAGAATACCATTACACAATAGTGCACATAAATTTCATGGTTTATTACAATTCAACGAGTTGTCTATGATAATGTAACATTAATAATAACTATTAACAAAAGGCACGTATCACTACAAGATTATGAATAGGACGTAATGACCTTAGGTCCATACTGATGCCATTATTCAATCATATCCATTAATTTAATCAAAGCATAATATCAATGGAATAGGCCATTCACAAATAAAAATACATAAATCATAATCACAGGAAGTAAGTGAAACATATCGTTGTACTACTATTACTCACAGTGATAAGTTTCTAACAGCAGTGGGACGATGTCCTCGTTTGGACCTATAACACCATGCACATAGCATTATAAAAACATACCCGATTCCTTACTTTACTCTTCAATCAGTTAGTCATATCGGCACCAAACTCATTAGTCTTTAATAAGTCATAATCCATGTCTCAGAAGGTAGGAGGAATCAATAGGAAAATGGTTCAGACGAAGAAACGGTACAAACCGGTAAACAGAAAGTGAATAGTCGTCACTAATTTGGGCATAACTGTTTATGTATTTAGAATTTTGGGGTAAGACCACCACCATTGGAAAATAGACTTCCGGGGCTTGATTTTAGGCTCAAGAATCACTCAAAACGGAGTCCGGATGCAAAAGATATGCTTATTCAAAGTTACCTAGTATATGCTGAAACAGGGATAGCCGCTCGTGCGCCCACTTTGGCCGCTTGTGTAGTGACTGGGCCGCTCGAGCGGTGGGTTTAGCAGAATGCAATGCTCTGTTTTTTTCATGTTCCGCTCGTGCGGAGTCCGTGGCCGCTCATGCGGTCTAGGCAAAATTAGACAGTCCGAAAATGGCTTTTTGATTTGGACCTTCTCATTTTCAAAGTTAAACCTCAAATTCATGTAAATCAAAGCCCAAAACCCTTTAATACATGATAAATCTCACATTATTAATCTCCATCAAACATCATAACCTCAAAATACTACTCAATTCCCAAGCACAAGAACACAAGAGCATAAAATAGCCATAATTTGGGGTTCAAAGCTCACATTTTTCATATTTACATATATCTTCATTCATATATAGCTAATCATGCAAAACCTCAAGATTGGAGCTCAACTTCCCATAATCAACCTCAAGATAAACAAATATAAACAATTTAACTCTTCAATGAAGCAACTCTTAAGGAATCAATGTTCAATTCATGAAAGGAGTTTATTTAAACTTATATTTCTCAACCCCAACTCAATTGGGTGTTTACTCTTCATTTTAGATCATGAATTTAAAATAATAATAGATCAATCCCAAGGGGTTAAGTTGATTTCACATACCTTGAGCCAATCTCTTAAAGTTTACTTTAATTCCGTCAATTTTCCCATCTTTCTTCTTCATTCTCAAGCTCTTCCTTCTTTCCTCTCTTTGAGTTCTCTCAAGAACTCTCTCCCTCCCTCTCAATGTAGCTTCCCTTTCCTCTAGATATTTTGGTTTTAAGAGATGAGTTCAACAACTCATAAGGCATCTACTTATATAAATATACACACTCAAGCTTAACACAATAGGGAGAGCCAAACGTGGCCTTACGAATCGCACGAAATCAAATTTCAATTAAAATTTTCAAATGACTCTAAAAATTGTGCTGATCATAAATATGTCCTCTATTTTGGTTTCTAAAGTCTCTAAGGCCTTCAATTTGCAGTACAAAATTAACTACCCAAACTTGCATTAACGAATCAGACGAATTAGATTCCCAATTAGTTCTAAAAATTCCCATTAACATAACCAAACACTCAATTTTGATTTCTGAACCCATAAAGGTCGGTAATTTGAATTTTAAAGTCGTGACTCAACAGATAATTCATGAATTCGAACAGAGATCACTAAATTAAAATGTATTAGCCCACAAGGACATAAAAGTAATTTTAGATACGGATTTTGGGTCGTTACAAAAATCCCGTAGGGTGAGCATAAAGCACAGTAGAAAATTCTTAACAAAGTATATACATTTTATACAAGTCTCAAGAGCTGAAATGCACATACCATGCTATGCCTTTTTTTAAGATGAATCACATTTTCATCTTTTGAAAACCATCATGCTCAATGATATCATACAATTTCAATTGTTCAAAACTTAACAATTTATTTCAAGAGTGGTAAATACGACTGTGGTAATCCCCAGGTCGGTATCTGCAAGTAGAATATATAAGTACTACCAAATTGTCATTTTACCGCAGATAACCTAAGGCTTGGCACCTATCCGCGCGGTATTCGGTCTTTCACCTTGACTCTCAAAGCCAACTTATTCAATATCATCTACACCACCTATGAAGACTTACCAACGTATTTACCCCAAAACCATTCCATGAGAACTTATTTTTCAATATTCTTTTCTTAATACAAGTTTTCAAATCAGCTTTCAAAGTTTAATGTAATCAAATGAATTGATATGCCAATTTCACAAGATGAATATAAATACTTTTATTCCATTTCATCATCCAATGAATAACACAATTCTCTCTTCTCAAGTATCCTGAACAATTAGTTATTTCAAGACCATTTCAACATTTTGAACAATAATTTTCAAAATGAACAACAATCCTCATATTTCCTTAAATTCATCATTTATATAAATATAAATAAGAAATTTTCCAAACATCCATTTATTTTGACACACAAAATAAATATAACAATATCATTCATGGATTTTTAAGTCTTCTAAAAAAAATTCCCAAATTCTAGGTTTTCTCAGCAAAACTATACAACTCAAATCTTTTGAAAGAAAACTTTCCAAAATCATCTTTTCTTCAATCACGAAGATCAAAACCCATAAGATCATTTTAAAAGAACAAGAGACAAACTCACTATCAAAATCGCTCAACTTCTCGAATCAATAGTCAATTTTTAAAGCTATCGAAAGATGATTTCAAAAATCATCTAGATCTTGCAAATATATATATATAACACTCTAAGAAAATCCATACCTCAAGTTTTGAAGAAGAAATGAAATGAAACCCCCAAAATCAACGGTGTCAAAACTCGATCTTCACCACACACAACGAAGCCCTTGAGAAGTTAACCAACTTTGATAAAGAGCCTATGGTAGAACTCTAATGGATCTTGAGAAATCAAGGTTTTGATCTAATTTATGAAGGAAATGTAGAGAGAAGGAAGAGGAAAGGGTTTTTAAAGAGAGATATACAAAAGTGATCTCAAATATCATATTCACGAACCGATATAATATGGTCCGCCGGGTAGAAAGCCCCGCCAAGCGCCAAATATACTTTCCCACTACTTTTGCGCATGTTAAACTTCAAACCAAACATTCTCCGCCGAGCGCATAAACGTCAGCCAAGTGGACAAACAACTTCTAATGCATTTTGCATTTTTACTTTGGGCTCGCTGCTCCTCAACCCTGCAAAGGCGCTACCTCGACCTCTCAAGCCGACTAGGCACTCGATCTCGCCAGGTGCCGCTTTGATTCGCCAAGGCACCGCCTCAAGCCTCATGAGCTAACTGGAGAGCTCAATTCCCGACATACTCAGCAAAGTCGCAAAATTGTGATCGCTACAACCTTCCCCCCTTAAAGAATTTCGCTCCCAAAATTTCAAATCAAACTACCCAAACAAAAGGTTTCTAATGATCAAAACTACGCTATTTCATTTTCAAATGACAATACTAACTCTCAACCAAATTCCACCATTTCCACCATGGTTATCTCATTAACAACAACCTCCCAAATACGTATAAACATGAAATTTCCGAAAAAGTAATGGCAACTCTCAACAATCTAATGCTTAAAACAACAACGCACATATCAACATGTGGTTAACAACTTTAAATACGTTTCCCTTAACACTAACGAATATTACAAAGAAAAACAACTTAAGCATTTTTAAACAAATTCGATATTTGGAGCAGACTTCGCCTCCGCTCCCACGCCATTTCTTCAACCCCATGGTGTCTCCACAACATCTTTACTAATGGTATAGTTTTGCCCGTAGCGCTTGCTCCCTGTATCTAATATTTGAACCAGTCGTGCTTCATAAGAGACATCCTCATCTACCTCCAAGTCAATCCAATTAAGCACATGAGAAGGATTGGGTTCATACTTCCTAAGCATAGATACATGAAATACGCTGTGAACTTCCGAAAGTTGTGGCGGTAAAGCTAACCAAGATGCCACTTCCCTAATTCGCCTAAAATCTCAAAAGGTCCAACGAACCTCTGAGATAATTTACCACTCTTACCAAATCTCATCAAACCCTACCTTGGTGAGATTTTTAGAAACACATGGTCACCAACTTCAAAAATAAAGGTCGCCTCCTCTTATCCAAGATAACTCTTTTGTCGGTTTTGGGGTCAGAAGCTAACCTCTTCCGAATGAGAACAACTTTCTCGGTTGTCTCTCTAACAATTTCTGCACCAAGAATGGTGCATCACCCTCTTCGGCCCAACAAACTGGTGATCTACAAGGTCGGCCATACAAGGCCTCAAATGGTGCCATCCCAATACTAGCTTGGTAGCTATTGTTGTAAGCAAACTCAATCAATGATAAGTACCTTTCCCCAAGGCCCCTTAAAATCAAGGGCACAAGCTCTAAGCATGTCCTCCAAAATTTGAATGTTATGTTCCGACTGTCCATCGGTTTGAGGATGATAAGCGGTGCTAAGAGTCAACTTAGTTCCCAACGCCTCTTAAAGGCTTTGCCATAATCGGGCAATAAAACGAGGATCCTTATCCGACACAATAGTCACAGGGACTCCATGAAGTCGAACTATCTCTCTAATGTACAACTCTGCCAAGCGTTCAACTGAGTCGCTAGTGCACATCGGAACGAAATGGGTAGACTTAGTCAACCTATCAAGAATCACCCAAACGACGTCATTGCCTCGTTGTGTTCTAGGAAGCCCAACTACAAAATCCATGGTAACAAGCTCCCATTTCCACTCAGCTATCAGTAAGGGTTATAACAAACTTGCTGGTCTTTGGTGTTTGGCCTTCACTTGTTGACAAGTAAAGCACTTTGATGCAAATAAAGCAAAATCCCTTTTCATACCCCTCCACCAAAACTGACGACCAAGATCATGATACATTTTAGTGCCTCTCGGGTGTACTGCAAGGCGTGAGTAATGGAACTCCCGAAGTACTTTCTCTCTACAAGATTTTGGTACAAACAAACAGTCTAGGTAATATACACTCAGATCTGAGTGAACGTTCAAACCTTTCTCTTCCTTCCCATTGGAAATCTTATCACGAATTGATTCCACATCACGCCTCCTCGTTGTGCTCTATGACCTTACTAACCAAGGTAGGTTGAGCATTCAAAGTAAACAAGGTATCACTCTCTCTGGACTCACCTAAGTGCAAATCAACTTGCCAATAACATCTAGCATATCCCATTCCCGAATGGCTACACTTGCCAAACTACTCAAAGATTTTCGACTCAAAGCATCGGCCACTGCATTAGCCTTCCCTGGATGGTAGTGTAACTCAAAGTCATAATCCTCCATAAATTCCATCCACCTCCGTTGTCATAAATTCAAGTCTTTTTGAGAAAACAAATACTTGAGACTCTTATGATCGGAGAAGACTTCAAACTTCACCGCATAAGTAATGCCTCCAAATTTTCAAAGCAAAAATCACCGTTGCTAATTCTAGATCATGGGTGGGGTACTTTTTCTCATGAGTTTTCAATTGTCATGAACCGTAGGCCACAACTTTTCCTTTTTGCATCAAGACACAACCAAGTCCATCCCCTGACGCATTATAATAGACAGTGTAATTCAAACCCCTTTTCGGAATTATCAAAATCGGTGCGATAGTCAATCTAATCTTAAGTTCTTGGAATAACTTTTCACAAGCCTCACTCCACACAAATTTGATACCCTTTCTAGTCAACCTAGTCAAAGGTATAGTTAGTCAGAGAAGTCCCTTACAAAACGTCGATAATACCCCACTAATCCCAAGAAACTTTGACTTCAAAACTTTCTTGGATTGTTCCCAATCCTCAAGATCTATCTTTGTGGTGTCCACAGTCACTCCCTCTCTAGATACTACATACTCCAAAAATTTCACCTCTGTTAACTTAAACTTGGATTTTTCAAATTTGGCATACAATTGGTACTCGCTAAGTAAACCTAGCACTACCCGCAAGTGAGTCTCATGTTCCTCTTGAGACGTTGAATAAATCAAGATGTCGTCAACAAAGAAGACCACAAAACGGTCCAAGGATTCCCGAAAAATTCTGTTCATCAAATCCATAAAGGAAGTCGGTGCATTGGTTAACCCAAAAGGCATTACAAGGAATTCATAGTGAGCATAACGAGTACGAAAGGCCGTCTTCTGAATGTCCTCCTCCCAGACTCTCAGCTGATGGTACCCCGACCTCAAATCTATTTTTGAGAAGTAACGAGACCCTCTAAGTTGGTCAAACAAATCATCTATTCTGGGTAGAGGATACTTGTTCTTAACTGTAACTCTATTCAACTTGCAGTAATCAATACACAACCACAATGACCCATCATTCTTCTTCACAAAGAGAGTCGGTGCTCCCCAAGGCAATGTACTGGGGCAAATGAAGCCCTTGTCTAAAAGTTCTTGGAGTTGAATCTTCAACTCATGCAATTTGGAGGGTGCAAATCTATAGGGTGACATGGAAATTGATGACGTGCCAAGCACTAATTCAATGGAGAACTTGATCTCCTGGTGAGGTGGTAAACTAGTAAGATCTTTTGGAAAGACATCTGGGTATTCACAAACCACTCTTGGTAACTCAACACGAGCCCCGTCACTCTCACTATCTAAGAGAGTTGCAAAAATGCCACTAAGTTTGCTCCTATTACAAGGGTCAAGAATCGCAACAAGGCTTTATCAACTCGCCTCGTAAAATGGAAAAGATCACCGTCAAGTGTACACCGTAATCCTCTAACGATAACAATCAATCATAGCATGGTAAGAACACAACCACCCATGCCTAAAATGACATCAAAACTCAACATATCTAGCAACACAAAAGCAAATGAAGTCGATGCCCTAAGAACTTCTATTTCACAATCACGACAACCCCAGTCTAAATCAACTGTACCCCCAACAGGTGACTCTACTCTGAGTGAAGGCACTAACCATGCTACCTCTAACCCCAATGCAGAAACAAATGCAGTAGATATAAATGAATAAGACACACCCGAGTCTATCAATACATTAGCCAAAGAATTACACACAACAAAAATACCTCTCACAATTAAGGATTCTGGCAACTGTTCTAGCACGGTAACAGCATACACGTGCCCCTGTGGCCCTTGATTAACTTGCTCCCCTTTCGGAGCATAGGCCTATTGTACTGATTGAGCCAAAGCGGCTCTCTGATAAACTCGCGAAGCTTGGACTAATTGAGCCTGCTGGTGGCTTTGAGTCTGCCTCGACCCTTATGCGTGAGATGCGCCTCCCAACTGTGGGCAAGTTCTCTTCATATGCCCCGGCTGACCACATTGATAACAATTAAACCCTTGACCTTTATTCTGAGACAGAGACTAACTTTGAGATCGATTAGGTAGTGGTAATATTAACTGTCCTCCTCCCTTCTGTGGGCATAAGAATGCTTTGTGACCTGGTTGGCCACACTTGAAACATGAGAAGCCACTCAATGCACTTTTTTCGGACCCACACTACACAAAGGAAAAGTGGATCTAGACTGCTGTGGTTGAGACTGGGATGGATAGGTGTTCCTGCTCTTCTTGTTCTGCCTATAGTCTCCTTAAGACTCTTGGCCCTTGGACCTCAAACTTCGAAGCCTCTCCTCCTTGGCTTGTATGAAAATTTGCACGTGTGCCGCCATCTCCACAAGACGGTCATATTCTCGAATTATATTTTTGTCAAGCATGAGCATAATTTTTGTTTTCAATTTCTTTTCAAATTCAATGCAACGGCGCTCTTCTGTTGCCAACAACTCTGGTGCAAATCTGGACGAACTAGAGAAGACCGCCTCAAATTCGGCCACGGGCATGTCGAGTTGTTTGAGGTTCTTAAACTCCTGCCTCAATCTCTCCCTAGCAGTGGGAGGTATGTACTTATCTTGGAAAGCAACCGCAAAGGCTTCCCATGTCAGCTCTACTCTACCCTTGGCGTATTTCCACCATTGACCCGCATCTCTCTTAAGGTAGTAATTCGCTAGAGTCCCTCTTAGTTCACTATCTTTGATGTGAAGCATCTCAAATGTCTTCACAGTTTATTTGAGCCACTCATCCGCTTTCTTGGGCTCGGGACCACCATGGAACTCATCCGGTTTGGCCTGCAAGAACTCTCTAGTAAGAAAACTCAACCTTGACTCCACGGTGTTCTCTCTCGCTTGATTCTCCACCCTCAACAAGTTCATAGACTCTCTTAAAGCCCCGCCATTTCTCGAGCTAGGGCCCCTATTGCGGTTTGACCCGCTTGTCCTACCTACTTGGCCACATTAGCTCTGCTCGCTTGCTCGGCCATATTAGCTTGGTCAACCCTTCTTCTCACACCGAACCCTATGGACCGCACTCATACACACCTCATGAGCCCTACCATGCCTCCCGCCTACCACCACGGACTTGACCTGCCTCTCGACATCCTAATAAAGGACACAAGAGAAATAATTTAGAACATTAACTCATATGCTCAGAATTTGACTCACACGTTCGACTACAACAATTCCATATATTTCTCTACCATATACACAATTCAATTTCACTCCACATAAGCACTTAGTCATGTAAAGACATATGGATTATACTTTTATGATGAGATTTGTCCTACGAAAAATTAAGAATTCTTAGTAGAATGAGTATTAATCAAATACCCTTCTAATAAGACCTCAAGGAATTTAACAAGCACAAACAACATCCTAAAAGTCCAATTCCATACCCATTTAGTCACATAAGTATGTTATCACATAGTCATAAAATGCATAACACTTTCTATGCATGCTAAATGAACCCATTGTGGTTAAACAACCACTTCCCACGAGTTCCAAGTATTCAAACCCGGTAGCTCTGATACCAAGTTATAACACTCCAAATTTCTAGCCCAAATGATAATACAATAATCATGACTCTTTCAAGGAAAACCGAATATAAATCTCCAAACTTACATTACATGATACAATAGTTCTTCATGCAACAATACATTAATCCAACAATAAGTAAATAAACAAATAAATACCCCCAAAGGTTGACAAGTTTCCAAGGTTTGAGCCTGGTTACACAAAATGGTTATTCAATCCCACACAAACACAGCCCTTGGTTTACACATAGAGTCATAGCAAAATGAGAGCACTGTACTCCCAACACACATACTTCCACGCCCCTAGTTGGGTGGAATCACCACATCTTTTCTTGCACAAAAATCCTGTAGGGTGAGCATAAAGCCCAGTAGGAAATTCATAACAAAGTATATACATTTTATACAAGTCTCAAGCGATGAAATGCACATGCCATGCTATGCCCTTTTTGAAGATAAATCACATTTTCATCTTTTGAAAACCATCATGCTCAATGATATCATGCAATTTCAATTGTTCCAAACTTAACAATTTATTTCAAGAGTGGTAAATACGACTGTGGTAATCCCTAGGTCGGTGTCTGCAAGTAGACTATACAAGTACTACCAAATTATCATGTTTACCAGTATTAACCGGAAGGCTTGGCACCTATTCCCGCGAGTTTTCGGTCTTTCACCTCGGACTCTCAGGCCAACTTATTCAATATCATCTACACTACCTATGAAGACTTACCAACGTATTTACCCCAAAAACCATTCCATGAAAACTTGTTTCTCAACATTCTTTTCTCAATACAAGTTTTCAAATCAACTTTTAAAGTTTAATGTAATCAAATGAATTGATATGCCAATTTCACAAAATGAATATAAATACTTTTATTCCAATTTATCATCCAATGAATAACACAATTCTCTCTTCTCAAGTATCCTCAACAATTAGTTATTTCAAGACCATTTCAACGTTTTGAATAATAATTTCCAAAATGAACAACAATCCTCATATTCCCTGAAATTCATCATTTATATAAATATAAATAAGAAATTTTCCAAACATCTATATATTTTGACACACAAAATAAATATAACAATATCATTCAGGGATTTTCAGTCTTCTAAAAAAAATCCACAAATTCTAGGTTTTCTTAGCAAAACTATACAACTCAAATCTTTTGAAAGAAAACTTTCCAAAATCATCTTTTCTTCAATCACGAAGATCAAAACCCATAAGATCATTTTAAAAGAATAAGAGACAAACCTACTTTCAAAATTGCTCAACTTCTCAAATCAAAAGTCAATTTTCAAAGCTATCGAAAGATGATTTCGAAAATCATCTAGATCTTGCAAATATATATATATATAACTCTAAGAAAATCCATATCTCAAGTTTTGAAGAAGAAATTAAATGAAACCCCTAAAATCAATGGTGTCGAAACTCGATCTTCACGACACACAATAAAGCCCTCAAGAGGTTTACCAACTTTGATAAAGAACCTATGGCAGAACTCTAATGGATCTTGAGAAATCAAGATTTTGATCCAATTTGGCGTAAGGAAATGTAGAGAGAAGGGAGAGGAAAGGGTTTTCAAAGAGAGATATACAAAAGTGATCTGAAATATCAGATTCACGAACTGATATAATACATGGTCCGCTTGAGCATGGAAAGCCTTGCTCAAATACACTTTCTCAGTACTTTTGTAGACAGGTCAAACTTCTGGAATCAAACATTCTCTGCTCAAGCGCATAAACGGCCGCTCGAAAGACATAAGCAACTTCAATGCATTTTGATTTTTGCTTGGCGCCGCTCAACCCCGCCAAGGCGCCCTAGGACTGCTAAGCGGCGCCACTGAACCCTTGAGAGCTGACTAGGTAGCTCGATCCCCGACAGGCACCGCCTTGATTCCGCCAAGGGCGCCGCCTAGACCCGCTAGTGATCGGGCAAATGATTCCCGACATACTCAACGAAGTAGCAAAACTGGGATCGTTACAATCCATAAAGCGCGGACTCCATCTCAATATATTTGACCCAAATACTTTATTCAAATATATTCTAAATCCAATAACACATGTGACGAATTTAGACGCTCAGTATATAAAAAATCTTCATGGTTAGAGTAATAATACATAAAATCCATGCTCTATAGAAAACCAAAATCCAGCACAATACATAATAAAATACTTCATGACGTTTGTGCCGAGTCGAACATGATAATATTCTTATAGTTGAATTCCATGCTACTTTCACAATAGTAAAGACGATCAAATTCCTTTATGAATGCATTTGTTGCCATTCCAATTTCATGTGATAAAAAGGGTGAATATTAGGTTAGATCATCATCAACAAGCACCCATTTGTCTAACTCCACACCATGAAGGTTCACGATGAGATCCCGTAACCCTCGCAAAGAACTTTCATGACGCAATCCATGCCACCAATATTTGGAACGTAACATAGATAATGGTGTGGAATCAAGATGGCCCAAACTACCATTAAAAATTGGAGAGTAAGTTCATTCTTCATAATCAACTTCTTGATCATGTTGCTGCTTCGCACAGACTAATTCTTTCTACTTCCACAACTTTTCCAATAGTTGATCTTCTTATTAAAGGGTTACGTTTGAATAAAGACTGGTGATGACATCTTCTTAATTGAATTTTTTTGATTCCCACAGATGGCGCTAATTGTACGGACATAAAAAAAAAATACCATATTTGATGATAAAGAAATCCAACGAAGAAGATGATTAGCACCACCTCGCGATCGCTATCTGCAAAACAAAACACCCCCAACCGTAGCAAGGGGTCCTCCGACGCCCAAGTTAGTCCTCTAATATTATCAAAATATTTAATGGACAAATTCATAAAGAGAAATTGCGTACCTCAACCCATGAGGGTGTTGCCTATTTATAATAATATCCAGTGACTTACTTATCAAGTAGTTTGGAAGTTCCAAAAGTCCTATCCCAAATAATCTCTGCTTGTTTATGACTTCTATATCGATAATATTTCATATCTTGATGAGTTTTGCATAATATAAAACACTAATGCAATATTTGATAATAATTTGACAACTGTCATACATGTGATAATCCATAACCATGCCACATGGAAATGCCTAGACGCACATAATTTTTATGGTTATTTTTATTTCCTCTCATGACCTTTTTTTGTGACAATTTTTTTAAACTGTCACTAAAATTTATAATTAGTGACATTTTTTAAGACAAAATTTTCAAACTGTTGCTGAAAATTAACAATTAGTGATATGTTTTTAATAGTGTTTAATGAAAAATGTTATTAATTATCACGGGACCTTAGACAATAAATCTATTTGTTGGGACCTACACGCATGTCCCCCTTAAAAAATTAATTGAAATCACTTCAACCAAAATATGAGACATGAAATATGCTTAGTTGTCTAAAAATAATAATAATATTTGAACATCTAATGATGTTTAGATGGACTTGTTTTAAGTCAATAAACTACCTTATAAATTGACTATTATCCTTTTTTATATATATATTTTATTTTTTGGGCCTAATACTTTCCTCCAATGATGTTGATCTGAACTATTTATCTCATAAATCTCATACTGAAAATTGTCTGTACAAAATAATAGTTTTATCAAATATCAATGAATAGATAAACAAATCACATTTTATTTTATAAAATGAATAATTTAAGTTTAAATTCATAATTGTCACCTACTTTAAAAATAAAATGTAATTTGTTCATGTATTTAACGATATCCAACGAAACTAATTTTTGCACAAATCATCTTTACTACTGGATTTACAAGATAAACAATTTAAATTATCGTTATGAACCTGAGATGAGACCCACAATATGAAATGTGGAAAAGTATGAAAGATAAGGATTAAATTGATACATATTGAGAGAAACCTTGTTAGACCATCTCCAATGGTTCATAAATTATTTCATTACATTTAAATTTCATGAAAAAAATAACATTTTTCCTGTTCCAATGGTTTCATCAGATTAGTATCAAATTGAGGATATAAAAAATCTTTCACCAAATTGAGAATACTTGGAGCTTTCATCAAATTACTGTTTATAACTGTTGAATTTTTACCATCGGATGTCCCCATGGATGTCCTCCCAGATGAGCACCTCTAGGAAAGGATTTGTGAAAAAAATACACTAGCCGGTCGACCGGCTGAACATTCACCCGGTCATCTGCCGATTAACTGGTGTTTTGATAAAAGCTCAAAATCCTCCATTGGAGCACTTGATATTAAATGGAGTTTTTACTCAAATTTAATGACAAAAAAACAACTGTTAGAGATACTCTTAACAGTGTTCTTTGGTTCACCAATTAAATATGTTGCTTCTTCAATGGTGGTTGTATTTTATTATAATCTTATATGGATTGAAAGATCATAAGATAAGACTTGTTAGGATTTTTTATCCTATAAATTTGGGTTTGGAAAATTCCTCCATTGACAAAACATTTTAATGCTTCATGTTATCTTGTGATTATATCCTTCTTGGTTTTCTCAAAAGTGTAAGATTGATTTGCTTGGCAAGCATGGGAAAAATGATGGCTAGTTGTCTGATTGACTGAGTAAAATGCCTATCAAAAGGTGTACAATAGTCATGCCTCAGCATGTGAAAGAAAGGCTACAAAAAGTCTAAAAAAGTAGTTTGACTGTCTTTACCATCGCGTCCACAACAAACACCCTCGTGTCCGCGAGGAAGCACCATGGTAACCGTGACCAAGCTACGATGAAAACATGCTCCCAGTACTTTTCACTGTAACCTGCGAAGGGGGTCTAGTGCCTACCACCTCCTCAATTGCACCCGTGACCAAGCCGTGAAGAAATTAGCTCCCAAAAGTTTTGCTCTACAACCTGTGAAGGAGTCTCATGCTCGCGAACAACAGGGTCGCGCCCATGAAAATCAAGGTCGCGCTCGCGATGGTCATTTGTCTATAAATAGTAGACCTGTTCGGTTGTGTATTGTAATCTCTTAGGTTTGTATTTTGATTATGCCTTTTGAGAGAAAGAGCTGTAGTGAGGTTACATTGTATATTTCTGTCACTACAAAAATTTTGATTTTTTATGACGGCATTTTGTCACCCCAAATACTATTAATGCCGCCTCAAAAAGTTTTAGCGACGGCAAATAACTTTTAGTGACGGCAAACGGGGGGTCAAAACAAAGAACGTTGCTAAAACATTTTAGCAACTGCCTTTTTTTTGTGACGACAAATGTTGCCTTTTATGCACGGCATTTTACTATCGCCTATAATATGTAAAAATTGAGAGCTTTTATGACGGCATTGCTTTATCGTCGCTAAAAGTGTTATTTGAGACAAAAAATGCCGTCACGAAAGTTTTTATTGTGACGGTATATGTGCTGTCACTAAAAGTATTATTTGAGACGGCAAAAACACTATCGTAAAAGTTTTTTTATTGCGACAGAATACGTGCCGTTGCCAATTTCTTTTGCGATGACAATGCCCATGTCGCAAAAAAAAAAACATTTTGGTTCTATTTTTTTTTCTTTGGGACGGTGTGGTGCTGTATTAAATATATTAAAATTACCTGTATTAAATGAAAAACAATTGAAAAATAAATCAATAATTGTATAATAATATAAAATTCCTGTATAAAAATAACAATTTCTTCATAATAAAAATATTCTCGCATTCATAACTACACATCAGCAAAATTACCACACTAGATAATGTTGCATAATACATATATAATGTTTAGATGCATAATATTTTTTACAATTCAAAATAAAATAAATCAAAGACAAAAGGTTTCCTCATCATTCTTCGTTGGTAACAAAAATAAAAATTAGTCGCATTCTTCATAGGCATACATTTCACAAGAAGCAAACTCCTCGGGAAATATTTGAAAACAAAAGATAAAAATAATTAATGACAATATAATTATGTGTTAATATGTTAATTACAAAAAAACATAAAAATTTAACTACTATATAATAACAAAGATAATTTAGTAAATAATTTGGCTAGACCGAAATCTGGCTCTAATTCTCAAACTGGGAACCCGATTCGAGTCACGTCTTCTCCCACAAGTCTCTCGTGTCTAGGTGGTTGTGTGTGCCAAGTTTCATACTAATCTGACGCCGTTTGGTGATTTTGGGGCGTCAACACCTCGAATTCAAGTTTCTTAAGGAACTAGCTTGCCTAGAGTGAAATCCGGCTCTAACTCCCAAATCGAGAACCCAATTCGAGTCCCGTCTTCTCCCACAAGTCTCTCGTGCCTAGGCGGTCATGTGTGCCAAGTTTCGTGCTAATCCGACACCGTTTGGTGATTTTGGGGAGTCGACACCTCGAATTCAAGTTTCTTAAGGAACTAGTTTGCCTAGAGTGAAATCCGGCTCTAACTCCCAAACCGGGAACCCGATTTGAGTTCCGTCTTCTCCCACAAGTCTCTTGTACCTAGGCAGTCGTGTGCAGATTAACACCGTTTGGTGATTTTGGGACGTGTATACCTCGAATTCAAGTTTTTTGAGGAACAAGTTTGCCTAGAGTAAAATCCGGCTCTAACTCTCAAACCAGGAACCCGATTCAAGTCCCATCTTCTCCCACAAGTCTCTCGTGCCTAGGTGGTTGTGTGTGAAGTTTCGTGTTAATCCAAAGTCATTCAGTGATTTTGGGGCTTCAACACCTCGAATTCAAGTTTCTTAAGGAACTAGTTTGTCTAGAGTGAAATTCAGCTCTAACTCTCAAACCGGGAACCCGATTCGAGTCCCGTCTTCTCCCACAAGTCTCTCGTGCCTAGGCGGTTGTGTGTGCCAGGTTTTGTACTAATCCGATGCCGTTTGGTGATTTTGGAGCGTCAACATCTCAAATTCAAGTTTCTTAAGGAACTAGTTTGCCTAGAGTAAAATCCAGCTCTAACTCCCAAACTGGGAACCTAATTTGAGTCCTATCTTCTCCCACAAGTCTTTCGTGCCTAGGCGGTCGTGTGTGCCATGTTTCATGCTAATCCGACATCGTTTGGTGATTTTGGGATGTCAGTACCTTAAATTCAAGTTTCTTAAGGAATTAGTTTGTCTAGATTGAAATCCAGCTCTAACTCTCAAATCGGGAACCCGATTCGAGTTCTGTCTTCTCCCACAAGTCTCTCGTGCCTAGACGGTCGTGTGTGCCAAGTTTTGTGCTAATCCGACGCCGTTTGGTGATTTTGGGATGTCAACACCTCGAATTTAAGTTTCTTAGAAACTAGTTTGCCTAGAGTGAAATCTGGCTCTAACTCCCAAACCGGGAACCCGATTCGAGTCCCATCTTCTCTCACAAGTCTCTCGTGTCTAGGCGGTCGTCTGTGCCAAGTTTCGTGCTAATCCAACACCGTTTGGTGATTTTGGGGAGTCGACACCTCGAATTCAAGTTTCTTAAGGAACTAGTTTGGTTAGAGTGAAATTTGGCTCTAACTCCTAAACCAGGAACCCGATTCGAGTCCCGTTTTCTCTCACAAGTCTTTCGTGCATAGGTGGTTGTGTCCGCCAAGTTTCGTGCTAATCCGACACCATTTGGTGATTTTGAGGCATCAACACCTCAAATTCTAAGTTTCTTAAAGAACTAGTTTTCCTTTACCGAAATCCGGCTCTAACTCCCAACAATATCAAATATAACACTTTTTTTGTTAGTCATCAAATCCCACACGGATAATTAAACATCTCAATCAACAATGAGAACATATGCGTTTCTTTGAAAATTAAGCAATGGAAATAAGTTATGCTGATGTTTACCTATGCTGAGAACTCTTTTGACTGCAGAAAGAAGTCTCGTATGTGATTCTTAAATGTGGAAAGATCATTTCTTGACTCAAACAGTCCACTCACAAATTGGGTTACCTGCAAAGCTCACCAAATAAGTGATATCCTGAGAGAAGATGGTTTTAGAATTACGTGTGCATTCCATACCTCAGTTGTTGTCATGTTGGGAAATGATGTACTCAAAAGTTTTATGGTATATTCACATCAAACATTGCATTGTTTGGATATGGATAAGGAACAGTTGTTACATCCCACAAAGGTTCTGTCAACGAACCAGACTCCACCTAGAAACACACCCTAACTCCAATTAACTCTATTTGGGGTAAAAAAAAAAAATGTAATGAACTTGTTTCTAAGTAAAGAGTGAAAGGAGAAGGGAAAACAAGATTAACTACCAGGCAAAACAAGTGCTGCAACACCAAGACATGCAAATGTGTCTGTTAAGATAGCAAAAATTTCTTGCTCTATCGTGACGAAGTAAGTCTGGTAAAATTAATTACAAAATTTAGAAGTCTACCAAATAAATCACATTACAGTAAGAGCCCCATCATAGAGCATAAACCAATGCAACTGAAGAGCACATAGAATTCCATGACAAGTCACACCTGAAAGTTTTTCATCATCTCCAGCAAGAAGTTTAGCCCAGTTTCAGCAATGTTCCTTTCAGTGTGTCGGAAAGCCCATATGATAGAATCTATAACAAGTTTTAGTTGTTGTTGTGGATCACAAAAATGTTAAAAACAAAAATAAGCTCATTGTAATTGTGAGAAGTATAGTACAAGAAAAAGGAAATGTTTAAGAATCAAGCATAGATGTGCTCACGTCCAATCATATGAAGATTCTAAAAAAAATTTAGAGGAAATTGCAAATAAGTGGAGTCTTAAAATAATTGGACTACAGGTGGAATCCTTTTTGGTACAAGTCTGATACACATAAAAGACTTGCACCAAACAACTTGCACCATATACACAAAAGACTTGCACCACCATAAAAATGAAATCATTTTCCCACCGTCCAACTGAAATGCAATTTCCTTAATTTCAAAGAACTACCTTGAAACAAGAAAACAGTGCAGCAAAAGGCAAACTTGGATAGTAATCGTCTTCTCCCAGTTCATCTTCAAAAGGCATATTGTCGTCCAATTCAGCATTTCCTTCAGCTAAGGTGCTAAGATACTTCCACAGCCTCTGCTCAGGGTTATATTCCTGAAGTCTTTTCCACCAAAGTCTCTCACAGTCATCATCTGTTCCATCCATACTAGCACTAGAAAGGTAATATCTCTGCAGACCATTGAAACAAATCACCAAGTAATCAAAGCAATGTTGTCAATGGCCTAGGCAACTCTAAACAATGGACTTAGCTGGTTTATACACTTTTACACAGGTAAAAGAGTTCAAAAAGATGATCATTGAATCAGTTTTTACAAGAATGATTGTTAAAATAAGGAATATCGTTGCTTTTTATGAGTTCCAGTTATTTTTTAATCTCACAATATTTGAAATCTACAGAATCATGCATTTTGTCAAATGATTTTTATATACCAATTTCTATGTTTCTATGGTGTCAATAACCAATTAAAAATGCATTAGGGTGGTTTGCAGGATTTTTCAATATGAAAATTAAAATACAAACAGCAAATTTCTCAAAGAAAAAAATGTAAATGAAAGGGAGTAGTTGCTGTAGGAAAAGAGGACAAAGAAACTGAGAGAGAGAGAGAGAGTAGTCAAGCAGCTAAAATGATCAAAGAAACATTACAGTTCTTAGTAACTTGACATATCAGTTGTTTGCCATCGTCCAAAATCTAAGCTAGAAAGCACACAATGTGTTTTTTTCCACTAGCAGCAGCAAAATCAGCCACGTTCTTTGCAAATTCAACCATCATCCCTTATTTAATCATCCACTTAGAACTTTCGAGTCAATTTGTGAAGAAATGAAAATAAAGACACTATCTCCTAACGAAATGGAAACAAGCATACATCAAATGAAAAATAACCCTATGGAAAATCTACGCCACATGGTATACTTCAACTATGACTAGGAAACAGATTCATAAAGTAAGCATAAAGTAAGCATATGTGTGTTTGTCCATGCATATCAGGTGGTTTTACTGGCCCTATTTGCTTTCACTTATTTAAAACTTATGTAGTTTTACTTTGTTTTGTTCAGAAACTCATGTAATTTTACTTCACATTCACACAGGTTTGGTGCTTGGTTCAACTTATTAGATTTTCAAATTATTTGCCATTTCAACGTAAAAACCTCAAAATAAGCTAAAAAGGCTAACTTTTTTATAGTTGGGTTTTCATATACTTTCTTTAAGCTAAACTCAATACTTTTAAGTAAAATCAAATGGGGTAAATATCTGTTTCCACCTCATATACATGTATATGTAAAATATACATAACGGTCTAAATATAAGAGTTACAAAAAATGTTATAAATAAGAGTATTTATCTTGATTGACAAAATTGACTTATCAACTGAAAAAAGTCTTCATCCTAATTATTAGGGATCAAATACAAATATGAAAGATTCATTTCCTTTGGTTGATTTTGTCACAAAGTCATATCATCAGTTAAGTTTAAGGTAATCATGTCCATTTCTATTGCCTCAACCATGTTCTTATTCTATTCTTCTACAATGCACTTGACCATACCATTTCAAATGAATTTTCCTCATTTTATGTTCCCAACTTCTTTCTTCTTCTTATTCACCCAAAAAACATCTTTCTTCTTTCTTCTTTCTTCTTTCTAATAGTTTCATTTCTTATTTTATTTTTTCTTGTAACACCCACCCATCCATCTAAACATTTTCATTTCATTTACACTTATTTTGTAAATATATTTTTTCTTAACTGCTCCACATTATTTTCTTCTACTTCAATTTTTTTTTTTCTTTTCCAATTCTCTCATTACTTCATATATGTCTATGTAAGCCCCCAAAAAAGGTTGAGATTATTAGAAATAATAATTTCCTCAATTGAAAGAGTTACAAAGTGGTATTATAGTTTTCCAAGCAGATCATAATTACTAGTCCATGAAGTGCAGATAGAAGCGCAAATGTGCCGGCTTTACAAACAATAAAAAATTATCAATATTTTATTTATATTTGTTCATATAAACTTTATAACTTGGCCACTGAAATTTAACCTGAAACATGATTTCCTTGCTAGAAGCACTTTCAACTCTTCAAATTAGTCCAAAGTGGATGGAGAAAGGGATTGCATGAAATAGTCTTTTAGTTCAACACTTCCGTAGAAGACAGAAAAGCGAAAGACAAGAATTTTACATACCTTGTTATCCAGATTTGCAACATATCAGTGACCAACATAAAATTACAAGAGTGAATGGAATTACAAATAACAACAGAACATAGAAAAAAAGGGGTACAAAACACACACAGATGAAGAACAAACAAATAAACAGTCATGTACTAAATAAAAAATCAAAAAATCCAAAGTTTGCATATGCCTAATCACCTCCTTACCAAAACTATACAAATTGCAATCCCTTATAAGTAATTAAATCAATGCACAATAAATCCAAAAATTGCAACACCCAGACTTGTAGATTCAACTAAATCAAACCCAAGAATCAATCCCAAATCAAAATTAGGGAACAATGCCACCAAACTCTATATATCATAAGAGAAGAAGGCTTACCAAAGAGAAGAACAAGCACAAAAAAAAAAAACAAAACAAAACAAAAAAATACTAGCAAAGCAGCGAGGAAGACACCTAATGTCGACCACGGCGAACGACACAACGACAAAGGTATTGGCAAAGGTATCTGAGACGCCACACCACTGCTACCGCTGCTAGCCGTCGTCACTCGCTGCTCACCATCGCTGTCATTGCTGCCGTCGTTCCCCTTGCTCTTGCTACCACTTGCCACCTTCTGGTCGAGAGAGAGAGAGAGAGAGTATTTGGGATTTTGAAATTGGAAATTTTTTGTTTAAGGGATTGGGGATTTGAGATCGTGAGAAATAAAATAAGGGCAAGAAAGATAGAAAGAACGGGAAAATGAAAAGAAAAAGAAGAAAAGAGGAGGAGAGTTAGGATAGGCTGTGTAAATGACATTGTTTTATTTATTTTTTGTTAAAATAAATTAATTTTTTTGTAGTTAATGAATTGTTTTTTTGATTTTTAAATTTTTTTTTTAGTTATTAAGGTTGAAAATTTATTTGTTTTATTTTTATTTTAATGAATTTTTTTTTTTATTTGGTAGAAGTAGGGGTAATATTGTAATGAAAAATATTTTTTGTTAAAATAAAGTTAATTTTTTATGGTCAATGAAAAATATTTTTTTGCGGCCCATTTTTTTTGGTTACTAAAAATCAAGAACTAATTTTGTGTGGTAGAGGAGAGGGAGCGATAGTAGTGGTGGATAAGAGGTGGTGGTGGTAGTGGTGGTGATGGCGAAGGAGATTAGTGGTGAAGTTGTGGTAGTGGTAGTGGTAGAGGAGATGGAGTGGCGGTGGTGAATGAGAGGTAATAGTAGCAGTTATGGTCGTGGTAGTAGTGAAATGGTAGCAATGGTGGTAGTAATAGTAGTCGTAGAGGTGGAGTGGTAAAAATGGTAATAGTGGTGGTAGTGGGATGGCATTTGCAGTAGTGGTGAAGGTGGTAGAGGAGATGGGTGGTGAAAGAGAGAGATGAGTGAGAGACAGATAGAGAAGAGAGATATAGAGAGACAGAGACAGAGTGATGAGCAAGAGAGAAACAAAGTGATCACTAAAAGTGCATTTTCTTATAGTGGATCGAAAAATTGAGAGGGAGCTCAGTAAATAGAGAAAATTGGAGGGAGAGAGTGAGCAAGGTGAACACAATGTGAGAGAGAGTAACAAACAGACAAACAAGCACAGAGAGAGAAAAAGAGAGAGAGAAGAGCGATGAGTGAGAGTGAGAGTGAGAGTGAGAGTGAGAGAGAAAGAGAGATAGAAAGAGAAAGAGATAGAGAGAGAGAGACAGAAAAAAAAGAGAAACAAGAGATGAGCGAGAGATAGACAGAGAGAAAAAAAAAGAGAAACAAGAGATGAGCGAGAGATAGACAGAGAGAGAGAAAAGAGAGCGAAAAGAGATGAACGAGAGAAAGATATAGAAAAAGAGAGAGACAGAGAGAAGAAAAATAAAAGAGAAAGAGAGAGAAGAGAAATGAGTGAGAGTGACAAAGAGATAAGAGAGATAGAGAGAAAAGAGATAAGCGAGAGAGATAGACAGACAAACAGAGAGAGAAGAGTGATGAGTGAGAGACAGAAAGAGAAGAGAGAGAGAGAGAGAGATGAATATGAAAAATGGGGTGAAAAGAGAAATATTATATCAAAAGAGTAAGACAACGTCATTTTTTTTTTAAAAAAAAATTTTATGACAAAAAAATACCGTTGTATTTATTTAAACCATTTTGTGACTGTATATATATATATATATATGAAACCATTTCAAAGCCACAATATATATATATATATTTTTTACTTTTTGTTTTGCATAACTTCTTTTTTTTTTTTTTTTTTTTTGCGACTGCAGCTGGTGCTGTCACAAAAACTCTATTTTTTCATGACAGCAATATTTGCCATCACAAATACTCTCATTTTTTTGCGACAGCATTTTCTGCCGTCGCAAATACTCTATTTTTTAGTGATAGCAACTTGTGTCGTCACAAAAACTCACTTTTTTTGCAACAACAATTTCTGCCATCACAAATACTCTCCTTTTTCGTGACAAAATTTTCTGCCGTCGCAAATACTCTATTTTCTAGCGACAGCAAATTGTGTCGTCGCAAAAACTTACATTTTTCACGACAAATTGTCTTTGTCAAGAAAACTCACATTTTTTGCGACAAAGAAGTTGTGCTGCCGTCATAAAAGTCACTTTTTGAGACAACAAGTGTGCCGTCGCAAATGCTTCCGTCTTTTAAGCTCTCTTTTCTTATAGTATCTCATGTTTGCTTGATATCATTTGTTCTTTCAAGAAAATCATTAAGTCTAAACCAAATTACAAAAATAGTTCATGAGTGCTCTTGAGGAGTGAATGTGTCATGAATTTGACATCTCTCTAGTGAAGGTGGATATCCACAGATTGAAGGATAGAGGTCAGTTACTTGTAGGTCTTGAGCAAGCACATGTACCTGGATTGGTTGGTGTAAGAAATATCTTGTACTACTATTCTTCATAATGGATTGTTGTTGTGGTTGAGGGCCCGTGATTTTTTAAATTACATGTTGGTAGATTCTAATTGTGATTTTTTCACGTAAAAATTTGTGTTGTGTTTGCTGTCTATTCTTTCTTTTATTGTTGAGCTCCGTTCATTCAAATATATCAAAATAATAATCACAAGATCATGGAACTATAATTTTCCAAGACTGAAAGTAATTTTTTTCTAGGATCTCATTTCATAACTGTAGCAAGAAAAAACCTCCAGGCCATGACTTCGGGAGAGATTTTAGCCAGATTGAAAGATTTATGAGGTAGAAAATTGACCAATTACCTAAACATGTTAAATTTCATTTTGTGTCTATCTTAAATGATGTGGAATCCCACTATTCTAATTTTTCAATATTATTGGTTAATTTCACCAGGTCAGCAAAATGATATGATCTAATATCCAATTTTTAGTATTTGACAATATATATATATATATATGTGTATATATTATAATAATTATTGGATCAAAGTGAGATCTTATTTTAAGTCAAAATGTGATGGGCCTAAGAGATGGCTTTGGCCGTGGCTATGCTCAAAGTCAGTTTTGCAATCGCTTAAAATATGAAGTTTTCTCGAATTTTTGTTAAAGTTAGTAAGGTTGTTTTGAGTGTGGTTTATAAAATTGATATTTTTATTTATTACGTAAAAATGTAAAGAAAGTAAAGAAATAATATGATTTAAATAAATTAATAAATAATTTATTTATGATATTGTCAAACCAAGTCTTCAGATTCTTACCATTACAAAGTCTAAAAAGATTAGATGACAGGCTATTTATTTATTTATTTATTTATTTATTGATATATTAAAAGAGGAACTACATGCAAATAAAAGAAGATGAAATAAATTACCAACACATGAAATGGTGCAAGTGACACATGCACCCTCATAGTCTTTCATTTGAATCCTAATATAGACATACTTACACTCTCACATATTGATAATTTTTTTTTTCTTCTTTCAGTTGCACGTAATTCTCCTTATTCTAAATTTTAAATCTTAAATAATTTTTATTTTTATTTATTTTATTTTATTTTTTTTGAGAAATCACAAATCCTAAACATTAAATTTGTATATCCTATGCGCATGTCATAGTGTGTTTGACAAAGATTAATTATTCATTTACATAATTTTTTTTATTTAAATATATATAATTAAAACTTTTATAGGTAAGAATTTGAATTATGTGTTTTCGGACAAAGAAAATTGTGTGGATGAAACGATTTTGCAAATACGTGATGTGACATTTGAAGTTCAAATTGAATTGTTCAAAGGCCTTTAAGCAAATTATAAATAAAATATATATATATATAATGTATTTATAGCACGCTTTGCAAATAGTTGATGTGACTTTTAAAAGTCAAATTAATTGTTCGAAGGCCTTTAAGCGACATCTTTAAGCAAATTGAAAAGTAAATTAATGCATGCATTGCCGCCTTTGCAAGTACATGATGTAACTTTTAAACATCAATAAATTATTCAACCATAATGTTAGATTTATTGAATTTTGAATATTCGTTTGAATTGTTTGAGTTTATATATGTCGATCGTTTGATCGGTCATCTGAATGGTCATTTAGTCAATCATTTGGATGCTAATTAATACACTGAATGATAAGAATGACAGTTACGATTAACAATGATGACAACCTCTAATAACAAGAATTAAGTTGATCATCCGACTATGTCACTGGGGTAGAGTCGGACTACGTCGATTTTGGTGGACCAAGCATGTGTCATTGTTCAAAGGCCTTTGGTACCATATTTAAGAAAATAACAAAGATAGAAACTCAAAAAAATTATTCCTAAAAAATAGAAAAAATTGGTTAAAATCCCTCGTAATAAAATTTTAATACATGAAGGACAAACTCAAAATGTTTTCCTTAAAAATCCAACAAATACCATTACTATCAAAATATTTTTAGTGACTAATTTAATATTTTAAATTTGAAAATGATATGACTTTTGATTTAGATGTCAATTTTTAATAAAATTAGTATTTGTAGAATTCTATCATCAAGATTTATCAATTAAAATCCATATTGACTATATGTTAACTATGAAATTCTTTATAAAAAAAAAAAAAAAAAAAAAAAATTACCTTCGAAATTGATGTAAACAATAACATGTTACTCTATTTGACAATAACATATCATTCTATTTCACAGTAAAAGCATCTCTAATAGTAAATGCTATAATAGCTTTGTCATTGCTATAATAGCTATAATTAGAGCATATCTAATGGAATTTGTTAAAATAGTATTGCAATTGCTATAATTTGGCATTGCCAAATTATAGCAATGGTGCTCTAATGGTTACATGTTATTTTGGCAAATCTCAACCAACTTTCCTTCCAAGTTTGTAGATGTTGTTTGGATATATGTTTTTTAGTAATTTTATTTCTTTGTTTATTTTTTTGTCTTTTGTGACATTTTTTCAACTGTGTTGTAAATATATATATATATATATATACACATTATACCTAACCAGACAAATATAAAAAACGAAAAAAAAAAAATTCAAAAATTTTCAAAAAAAATTAAAATATAATTCACCCCACCAAAAAATATATCATTAAAAAAAAAATATTAACTACATTAAAAAAAAAAATCACCAACTACCCACTGACAACAATCCATTATTCACGAAAAAAATAATTATTAATTATATTAAAAATACTCAAAATTACATTGAAAAATAAATGACATTGCTAAATTAAAAAATACATTCTTCCTTAAATATTCACGAGGAGGGGAAAAATAATGTCTGGGTTGTTGGCATGTGCGGACGACTTGGCGAAAATCTCATTTTTGCGCATTATGTAATATACTTTCGTCTGAGGGTCCAAATGAGAAATGACCATAGTCATTATCAAACGGTCTACCTTTTTTTTCTCAAGTTCTCTCATCTCTTGCAAATGTTCTTCCTTTTTAATCTCCAGCTCTTTCATCTCTCGCAGTGCTTGAATCATTTTTTTCTTCTTTTTTAGTTTTTTTCATTTCTTTCTCAACAAGGTGTTGGTTAAATGTTTCCAACAAATTGTTATATTTGTGGACTTCAACTTGAACAACTTCACTTTTTCGAAGCAATTATTTTGCAAATTTCCTACCCATAGGCTTTTTACCCCTTGCAGAGACACTACCCTCACTGATTGAATTATTACCAACAGTTGGATTGTTACCAACACTTGGACTATTATCGTTGTCAAGAGAAATTCAGAGGGGATTCGGGGGTTGAATTAGGAAAAAACGATGTATGTATCCTTGACTTTACTGTATTTGTAAAAGTTACATCTTGCCACCTGATATTGTTTTGCAAGATTGACCAACAATGTTTAAAAGCAAAATGTTTGTTTTCATTTTGATGGTATAAAAGTTTTGCTTGAAGCATCTGTATCAATAAAATATTAAATTAATTAATTAGTTAATTTTTATATGAGACAAAAAAAAAAAAAAAAAAAAAACTAACATAATAAATAAAGATGAAATCTTATTATATCAACTTGAGACATTCCACTTGGGTGTAGATTGTCGACTTGCGCCAAACATCTACAAAATTTGTTGCAACATTTCATGATTACACTCCACCAAGATAAGATAGACACTTGTGTTCTTGAGTGATCATTTTGCAATGAGCAATAATTTTCAAAAATTCTTCCAAAAAAATGAGCATGAGATTGTGAATTCTCAACATTTGGGTCTTTAGTAATGTGACACCAAACTCTACAAATTGTCACATCTTCTTAAGTGGTGAATGATTTTCCTCTTTTTGTTCTTGATGAATCTTCCATATTGATTGTGTGAAAAAACATATAAATTTTTTTTTTTTTTTTTTTTTGGTAGATTGAAGATAATGTGTATTCAAATGGAGATTGGTTGTTTAGTTTTATAGGGAGTAAAAATATAACCTTTTTTTTTATCCGTTTAAATTATAACTATTGAAAACCAATTGTTTAAAACATTTCTCAATTGAAGGGGAAAAAAAAAAAAGGGTCATTGCTCAACTTTTGTATTTCGAATGACAAAAGAGCACCGTTGGGTAGATTGATCCTTATCTCTCCGTCTCTTTTATCTCTCTATCACTCTGTCTCTCGTTGATTCTAGAACCACCACCTCTACTCTGCTCTCTCTCTACCTATCTTCATCTCTCTCCCTTGCCCTCAACCTCATCTTCACCCTTACCCTAACCGATTGCAGTTTTTCTCACTCACTCTTTACCTATCTCTGTTTCTCTACCTATCTCTCTCTTTCTCTCTCTCTCTCTATCTCTCTTTCTCATCGATTGCAACTTTTCTTACTCACTCTCTACCCATCTCGGTCTCTTTATCCATCTTCATCTCTCTCACTCGCCCTCACTCACTCCCACCCATTATCATCTCTCTCCTTCACCCTCACTCTCACTCATCCATCTTTATCTCTCTCCAACAACCACCACCCTCAACCATAGCAACCACCAAACCCTTCCTATCTCCAACCCTCAAACCCTTCGGATCCGTCTCTGATCTCCAACCCTCTTCTCCACCACAACCCCCTATCTCTTACATTCGTCCTCTTCGAAACCCTAACCCTAATGATCGAAAACCTAACGATAATCACTGACAGAGAGGGACAACACAAAGAATTTGGTTCACAATCATCATGGACTGATTGAGCGCCTTCGTCCTCAGTGAAGAAACCCCTTCGTCTTCAGTGATTGAAACCCTAATGAAGAACATGAAGAAGATCAACCCCTACAAAATGCCATTTCTGTCAGGTATTGTTGTTTGACTTCTCTGTGTTTATTTTCTATTTTTTTTTAAAATGTTTTTTGCTTGAAATTGCTGAAATTGAAATTTTGCTAGCTTGCTTCTGTTTGAAATTGTTCAATTTTGCTTGCTTGCTTGAAATTGTTCGATTTTGTTTTTTTTTTTTTTTTTCTTCCAAAAATTATGCATCTGTTTTTATTTTTTTGTGGTTTTTGGGTGAAAATTACTTTTGTGTTTGGAAAGGATGATAACAAAGGGAGGGAGAGAGGGAGGAAATGGTTGGTTGAAGTTGAGTTGGCACCTTTGGCATTTGTCAAAGATAGTAGCTACTAAATCTTACCATTGGAGGTGGCTTTCTATGAACTACTACCATAATTTATAGCAATATTGCTCCAATGGTCACATACTATTTTGGCAAATCTCAACCAAGTTTCCCTCTAAGTTTGTAGGTGTTGTTTGGCGATATGTTTTTTAGTGATTTTTTTTATTTTTATTTTTTTTGTCTTTTATGACTTTTTTCAAAATTTTTCTTTAAAAAAAAAATTAATTTAACATTTTCATTCCACTTGAAAAGACAAATATATTTAAAAAAAAAATTAAAATTGAAAAAATTGAACTTTTTTTTAAAATATAATTGACCCCACCAAAAAATATATCACTACAAAATTAAATATATATATATATATATATATTAACTACATTTAAAATTAAAAAATAAATAATCACCAACCACTAGGGGGTGTACGCGGTGCGGTTCGGGTGGTTTGAGAGTAAAATTACAAGCTGAATGGTGGATTAGCGGATTGACAAATTGCGGTTTGGGTGGTTTTTGGTGAATTGGCGGATTGAAGAATATTTTAACTAATTATCATACATTTGCATAATATATAACACTAATTTGTATAATATTTTTTAGATATATAACACAAAGTAATTTTACATAATATATTTCATATATATAACTACTAATTTGTAATAAATTTCATATCTTAAATTTCTCTCACACTCATTTTTACATTGATATTTCATTGGAGGTTAAAAAATATATATGTATTAACTATAGTGGAGCGAAGCGGTTCGGTTGGCAGATTATAAATTTTAAAGTTTAAACTGCAGTTAGCAGTTAGAGCAGTGCGAATTGATGCGGATTGGTGCAGTTTTAGCAAATTGTGCGGTATTTTGCACAGCCCTACCAACCACCTACCTACTAGTCCTAAAGAGGTACCTATAATTCTGATCCACCATCCACATATCTACAATTCTTTAATATATATGTAGACACCCCATTTTTGACCGTCCTTAAGACTTGGACGTCATCGTTTGAACACTCGATGATCATCCAAGTTCGTGTTCGTTTTGAGTTCTCGGAAGTCTTGGTCGCGCGCCTTGCCTCAGGATCTCTTAACTTGCCTATTATGTGCTTGGTTTTGTACCAAGGGCTTGTGTTTTGTACTCTTGAGGGTAGGAGGTGGCTTGTCAGCCATCCCTTAAACCCACCGGCTGTGGAATGAAGCCACCGGCCTTTGCTTCTATCTACCGGCCATTGGTTATGGCTGGTCGGCTCTTTGTGTGGTCGGCTGACCATATATTTGGCCGATGGACTCCTTTTCTGGCCGATACCTCCTTTTTGCCTTTTTCAGGCATGGTGTATGCCAGTTGTGCCAGTTGGAATGCACGGACTTGTCCTCCATACACGTGTATGAAGGAATTGCACCCTTTGCACCCTTTTGGTCTTGGCTTCCTCAAAAAGCTTGGACCTATGTCTTAGCTTCCTCAAGAAGCTTGAACCTTTGGGTTAGCTTCTTTGAGAAGCTTGACCCCCTTAACCCTTTTTATTTAGCTTCCTTTAGAAGCTTCAAGCCTTTGTCTTGTCTATATAAGGAGACCTTCCCTCTCCTTTGAAGGGGTTCAGCAAAACCAGACCTAATATCACATATATCTAATATATACACATTCTCTCTCTATATCTCCCTCTCTCTCCTCATTTTTGTGGGTTAGAGGGCTCAAAAAAGCATTTTGTTCTTAGTTTTGCACTAAGTCACCTACTATTACACCATACTTCGACTTTGGAGGTGTTGAGGGTTTGTTCTTCAAGTTTTGAGCTGGTTTTAATCAGAAAGAAGGGGCCTGGACTTGCTGTTCTTGAGGGGTTCTTCAAGGGTAAACACTTTTGCTTTATATTCTCAAATCTTACACTAGCTTTGAACATACTTTTCATGCTGTTTTAGACTTTGTGTATAACTGAAAAAAGTCTTGTATTTTCATGCTTAAGATCTTTCATTAAGGTCATTTTGGTGTTGGGGGTCGACCTCCCCCTCTTAGGCCTTGTTTGGCCCCGTTTGTGCTCTCTTTGCTAAGCTTTGGAACCTTTTGTGTATTGGTCTTCTCACCACTGAAATCCAGAGGATTTTCAGTAGTGAAGAGGAGGTTTTGAGGTCTTGCATAGGGGAGGGACACCCCTCTCCCTTAGTCTCTCTTTTGTTCATGTTTTTGGCCTAATATGGTAGCATGCATGCCTAGCCTTGTTTGGCCTTATTTCAGAGGTTATTTGGTGTTCATTTAGCTTGTCTTACCCCTGTTGCATATTGGTTTGTTGACCCTTTGCATGCATATCATACTTGCCTTGCATTCCTCTATGTTGCCTAGAAATCACCTTGCCATTAGACCATCATGCTTGCATCTTTTTGCCTAGCTTTTTGAAGCTTTTGGTCATGTTTCATCATGCTTGAGGTCTTTTGGGTATTGATTTGGTCATACCTTTCATGCTTTATATAACCCCTTTGCATTCTAGCATGTTGGCATCGGGTGTGTGAGTCATTAGCATGCATTACCTTGGCTATTTCAGTGATTTGGAATCACTTATTGTGCCATTTCAGTCCATGTTTTTGTGCTTAAATGCTTGCATTCATCATTCTTTCCATGCTTTGAAGAGGTGTCCTCTTGCGCCTTGAAATGAAGCATTGTGCATGCCTATGTGTTTGAGGCTTTGGGTTGCCATATCAGTGGGTTTTGGGGCTCATTTTTGCATGATAAAACTCTATTTTGCATTGAAAAATTCATGCCATGTTGCATGGGGTAAGTGCTAAGTAATGCTCTCTTTTGTGGTTTTGAATGCCTTCCATTTCGCATCCATTCCCTAGCATGTTTTTGGCATCATCCTTCGCATGCTTTTCAGAGTTTAACATGAGTGTTTAATGTCCATGTATATCGTCTCTATGTATGCTTAGAGTTGTCCCCTTTCATGCTTAGGTGATGGACCTTGGTATGTGCATGCTTGCATGCATAATTTGTGCCCTTTTGCATCATCTTTAGGCCACTGTTTTAGGGCACGGCTGAGGCCTCCCATTTCAGTTCAAGTCCCTCCTTATACACATTTGCATGTTTGGCAAGTTGCATTGGTGCATTGTTGCATTGCTTGCCACTACATCATGGTTGTATGCTTAGTAAATTGCATGTCGTTTAGCTAGTTGCATTTCATATCCTTGTTGCATGCTTGATATGTTCATGTTTAGCTTGCATGAATAGGTAGCATTGCATTGCATAAAGTTAGCATGCTCACGTTACATTGCATTAGCCGCATTACTTTGCATTGTATATGGCACACATGCATAGCATTTTGCTTGGTTTGGGGTGTCAAACCAAGCATGAGGGTTGAGCAGTGTTTGTACTCAAAGTGACGAAACACATCTCACTCCTCAGTCGCCGATACCTTGATCTCAATATGATAGGGCATTAGCACTCATTTGTTTTGTTGCATGCATTTGCATTGAATTGCAAACTTGGTGTCTTTGGCCATCATGCATCGAGATGCGTGATTGATGGCCCGAGTACCGAGGGCCATACTCCCTTGAGTCTATAGCATGATCGGGAGAGTGGCCATGCACACATTGCTTTGAAAATTCCATACCATGCACTGCATGTCCCTTGCTACTATCAAAACAGAGCTCTGCAGGAAGAAACGGCCGACTGGCCACTTACAGTGTCGACCGGCCATCAGTGTCCAGTCGATGACACTAGCTTTGGCCAATAATCCATTTTCCATGGCCGGTGGCATTTTGTTCTGACCGGTGGAACTCCAAAACACTCAAGATGAAGTTTAAAGCAGTTCTAGAAACTTTCATAATTTTAGAGGAGCAAAGCAACCTTGATGGCATGGTACGGGTTTCCGAGCAAGGCGAGTCAAGCATGCATCATTCACGCATTCCGAGGCAGGGCTGCGGCCACCTTCTTTTTGTAATTAATTTTTTGATTAATTAGAAGTTTTGTAATTAATTAATTAGTTAGTTGTCTAGTTAATTAGTTAAATCTATATTATTTATTTAGACCCTCCGAGTGAGGGCGATTGTGTAATAAGTGTGCGTGAGTGTGTGCATGTCTTCCAACCCCCACTTTTTTCTCCCTTTTATTTAACTGCTTATGATGGTTAGTATTAGGGCATATTTCAATTAGCATCCTTATGCTATGCATGTGTGCATTCATTCATCCGTCTTGCATGCACCAAGCTCGGCGCATCATACTACAGATTGTATTTTAATTCCAAATTGAATACGTGTTAGCTGTGGCATCATCATATGCCATCTTAGAATAGCCGAGCCTATATTAGCTACATTCTTGCATGTGTTGCATTAGCTATCTTAACATGAACTAGGATCATGCATATGATTACTAACTAGTTTTTGTTTTGGCTCGGAGTACTCGGTGAGTGTTTATGCTTTAGCATCTTGCATATATGTGAGTGTTAACATGAAAGCATGCTTGCCATGAGGCTAACTGCTTAGTTGATTAACTGCCTGAATACCTGTGGGTGAAGGTTGGGTTGCTTGAGTTGGGACAAATTCATTGAAATCCATACTTTAGCCTACTTGCGAGTAGCAAACCTCAAACTGTTTTCAAACAAACGGATATGCGATGTTTTTTTCCAATTTAGGCAACCTAGTCTATACTTGTTTGCTGTGTGCATCACATAGTAAATCTAGGCTAATAACCGGAATAAGAACACATAATGTTTTCAAAACTAAATATCATGGTTAGTAGAGGCCGATCTTTCATCGGGCGAGCGGAGGTGCTCATAGCTGACCTTTCCCAATCGTACCCAAGTTCCCGAGCCGAGGCAACTTTGGTGATGACGGACACGTGGCCTTAGGCAAACGAGTCAAGGTTTCCTAAATTTCCCAAAATAAAAATATTTAGGTGGCGACTCTGTATCTGGCAAAGCAGTCCATGTTTGGAACTTCTTTCAAACAAATCTATTTTCAAAAACGATTTGCCGGATTTGGACTCTTTGATGATTCATCGGTCTTGCATTGCACTCTGCGAGATTAGAAACAGGACTGTGACTTTGAGTCCGAACTGTAGTGAGCCCCAATGAACGAAACGGGATTCCCCCCCCTCCCCGGGACGTTCGGGGACGTCTACAACACACCAATCTTAACCACCATTCTTTACTCACCAAAAACCATCTATTATTCACCTACCATTCACTCACAAACAACTACTCACCAACAACCATCCATTATTCATCCATCATTTACTCACCAACAATCACCCAATACTCATTTACTAACAACCATCTACTAACAACCACCCATTATTCACCCACCCATAATTCAAACATAGCTCTCCATTCTAGAACCTTCAAACCTTATTTATCTCTCTCTCTCTCTCTCTCTCACACACACACACACACACATACCCCCACATCGTGTCCATTCTTCCTTAATTACTCTCTTTCATATCTCTTACCATCTTCATCACTCTTTCACTCACACCATCTTTATCACTCTCTACACCATTTTCATCACTACCAAGCTCTTATCTTCCATGTTTCTAGAACCACCACCACCACAATTATTATGATAACCACCACCAGAACCACCGCCACCTATCAAACCTCAAATTTCCTTCTCTAACCCTTTGTTCCCACCCCTTTCTCCTACTCTTTGTGCCAAATTACTTCGATCTCTCTCCATTTCTTCTATCTTCGGTCTCTCTGTTTTTCTCTTTCCCTTTTCGATCTTTCCCTCCCTCCATTGTAACTGTCTTTGCCAACGATCCAAACCCTAATGAAAATAATACAAACCCGAAACCCTAACCAAAATGATCCAAACAAAAATTTAAAAAAGATGAAGCCAAAGCCCTAATGAAGAAGATCCAAACACGAAGATGAAGAAGATGAAACTGAAGCATCTTCAAATTCCACGTATTTTTAAGTATATATTTGTTTCATATATATATATATATATATATATTGAGATTGCTTCAAATTTGGAGATGCTAATTGTGCTTGGCATTGAGATGTTTTGATTGAAATTCTTGAAATTTGCTTGCTATTCTTTGAAATAAATTTTTTTTTTTTTTTTTTTTTGCCTCATTCTGAAATTTTGCTTCAAAATTTATTTTTTGGTGAAAATTGTTTTTGTTTTTGAAATTTTTGCTGGGAAAAATGAGGAAGGGAGGGAAAGAGGGAGGATATAGTTGATTTTGGTGAGTTGACACATATGGCAATTGCCAAACCATTGGAGAACCACTTTTGCCCTACACATACTATATTAGAGCTTTAGCATCTTTAATGGCAAACCATTGGAGATTTAACATGTTACTGATTACCAGTGTAACACTTTATTATCTTCTTGAATAGGGCATCAATAACAAAAAACTGAGTATGAACTGAATAAAGCTCTACAGGTTCCTTCACTCCGCCCTCTAAAGTTGACGAATTCGATCGCACTAGTAAAACGTGATCACTGTATTCAACTCCTCTTTCTCCTAACATTTCTAATTCATTCTCATAACCTCATCCTAATATATATATATATATAAACATTTAATGTATATATATACAATAAACCTGTTGAATACAAATTTTGAAGAATTTGAGAAGATCTTGAAGTAAGAGACGACGAACTATGAAATTCAAGCCCTAATTACACAGAAGATTGGAGTTTGAATTTGCTTCAGATCCTTCTTATAGCAATCGCAAATAATCAGAACAAATATATACGTGTCTACATATATAGATTGTAGACACCCCATTTTTGACCGCCTTTACGACTTGGATGGTCACCACTTGCACACCCAATGATAAATGTGTGTATGCTTGTCAAGTGCTCGAAGTCCTGAGCAGAATGCCACAGTTTTGAGCTTTTAAACCCTATACACCTCTTGCCACAATGATAATTCTTCAAGCCTGAAAAACCTTAGGACCTGCCAGCCACCATTATTGGCTGTCGGCCACTTGTGTGGCTCATGACTAGAATTAGTGGCTGGCGCCACAAGTGTATTTTGGCGTATATTTTGCTAGTTGTACCAGCTGTTGTCACAGATGGATGCATTTGCTTACACATGTATGTATTGATATTTCTGAGGGAGTTTGATGTTTGTCTATATATAGAGAACCTCCCCTCTTGTTTTAAAGGTTGAAAAATTTTAGAGCAAAATATTTTATCTCTCTCTACAATTCTCTTTCTCTCTTGCAAATTTCTCGAGCCTTTGCCTATACACTCTAAACCAAACCTTGTGGTCTTTGAGCTGAGGTACATTTGAGACTACTTTGAGCTCTTGAGGGTGTGTATGTGTTGAATTGTTGCTTAGAAGTGTTATCCTCTGTAAGAGGTATAAGGCTTGGCTTGTTTCCTTGCTTTATTTGCTATTTTTTCTACTGTTTTTGGACTGTATAAACTCTATAATTTTGGGTTGAAACTTGTGGTTTAAGGCCTTAAAGGGTGGAGGGGTGGTTCACCTTTCTTTCCACCTTGCTTCTTTAGCCTTTACCCTTGTGTTTCCCACCTTTACACTATATTTTTTTGAGTTTTTAAACACTGATTTTTAGAGCTTTTTTAGTGGCTAAAATGTTGATTTGAAGTCCAAAAATGGAGGGGGTAACCTCCTCTTCTTATGCTTTGTTTACTAGCTTACATAGTTTCATGTTTTAGCTTATTGTTCTAACTATTTTTGTCTTAATTCCAGCATGTTTTAGGACTGATTTAGCACTGTTTTAGGACTATTTTTGGTTGTTCATTGCATTTGAGCCTTGTCTTGTATACTTGCAGTGTAATTGTCCTTATAGGCTTGGTGGTTTAGGCCTTAGCCACCAACCTATTCGAGTTGATAGCATTTGTTTATGGCTTTCCATACTTGTTTTCACCCCTAATCACCTCTGCAACCTCCCTTCTTTCTTGGCTTTTGCTTTGCTTTGCTTTGAAAGTTATTTCAAGCTACTTGCTTGTTTAAGCTTAAGATTGAGGTCTTGTACTTAATGGTTTAATCCCTTTGGGGGTTCATTACCAACGGCGTGACACTTCACTCATGCCCAAAACAAATCTTGGTTTGATGCTTCTTTCCATTAGAGGACTTAAAGCTCATTTTTTTGACTTAATTTACTAAGGAATGGTTGGTAATTAAAATGAAGTAATAAAATGAGGACTAAAAGCAATGCAAGATAATAACTTGGTAAGGGTTCAATCGGACGTTAATTGAACTCTTGAGTCTTGAATTGTTTCATACTTGTTAGTGATGTAAACGGTTCAAGAGTCATTATCAACCACTTCCCTTGATTAATCCATGATAGGGAGGGAGTTTGAGAGTCTTTATTTGTTGCATTTATTGAACTTGTACACTTTGGTTCATAGGCCATCATGCAATGAAATTACATCGATTAACGGTTTGTGAATCAAACTTATTACTCCTTTGAGCTGTTTGATGATAATGAGTGGTAAGTTGTATAAATAAACCTTGAGAATACCTTGTTCTTGCTCTATATGCTTTTTGTTGTAGTAAGAGGAACCAAACTTTTGTGGCCGGCAGGTCACCAATTGTGGCTCGTAGGCCACAAGTTATGGACGACATGCTACTATTTGTGGCTGGTAGGCCACTAATTCTAGCTGCCGGCCACTTTTGTCAAATTGAGCAGTGACTTTCTGGAGCAGAACAGAGTAGTGTTGAGGTGGAAAGATGTTTTACTATGCAACAGAAGCATTCTGACAGCAAAATAGTGGACTTTTCGAGTGAAAATCCGTGCATGCATAAGCATTTCACCTACTTATCGTGGCTCGTTTGCTAATGGACTTGTAATAGTTAGCTAACTAGTTAATTTGTGTTGTAATTAATTAGTTAGAAGTTGCTAGTTATTTTGTGTTGTAATTGTTAATTAGCTAGAATAGTTAATTTATTCGCTCGTAATAGTTAGTTAATTCATAGTAATTAGCTTAGCTAGTTAGTTCATTCGACCCTCCGCCGAGGGCAAGCAATTGTAATAACGTGTATGTCTTCCAACCCCACGTCTTTCTCCCTTTTATTTACTTGCTTATGATGGTTAGTTTAGAACATCACGTTTCATGTAGCATACTCCATGTTCGCATCCACTTGTATTGCATGCATCGAGGCTCGATCCATCATTCTAACTTGCATTGTTAGTTTAACGTTTTTTCTTTTTGAATACGTGCTTAGATTACATGTTATCAAAATTGATTCACATGTTAAGTTAAGTAGCCGAGCCTATTAGTGCATATCGCATGTGTTACATTAGTCATATTGCATTGATTAGGATCATGCATTTTTCTAACTCTTTCATCTTTTTGGCTTGAAGCACTAGGTAAGCTTTTACTTGCTTAAGGTGGTGTTTGGCAAGATGGTTTGGGTGGGTTAGGGGCTAAAATAGCCACAAAAAACAAAATAGGCTATTTTAGCCACAAAAAATAAAACATCAAATCTAACTCATAATCATTACAATCCTCTTTCACAAAAAAAGTCAAAAAAGCCAAAAAGTCAAAAAGCCCTTCCCAAACCAGGCTAAAATAGCCAAAAAGCCAAAAAGCCAACCCACTTCCCAAACGGAGGCTTAGGATATTATATGAGTGTGGTTGTTGCCATGTCTAACATGCTTGTCATAAGGCTAATTGCTTAATTGATAAATTGTTTGAATGCCTGTGGATGAAGGCTAGTTGCTTGAATTGGGATAGTTTGATTAATATACATTTGAGCCCACTTTTTCAAGTGGCACATTCGCAAAACAATTTTCAAAACAAACATGAGATCAAATGTTCCAATTTTTTCAAATTAGTCTAAAATTGTGTATGCATCACATAGTAAGTTAGCAAAATAAATCGGAACAAGAGCATGTACTGTAAATAAGATTCACATCATGATTAGTAGAGGCAGATCTTTGATCAGGCGAGCGGAAGTGCTCAATTCATGACATTTCCCTCTCGTACCTAAGTTCATGAGCCGAGACAATCTTGGTGATGATGGACACGTGGCCTTTGGCACGAGTCATGAGTTTTCTAAATTTTTTGAAAAATATTTAGGTGGCGACTTTGTATCAAGAAAAGTAGTCAATTTTTGGCAATTTGATTCAAAATTGATTTTCTAAAAGATTTGTTGGATTTAAACTCTTTGGTGTTTATCTATTTCACATTGCACTTGTGAGATCAAATTTAGAACCGTGGGAGTCCGATATTGTAGGGCTTATTCATCTTTTGAAAAGGGGCACGAAAAGTCGAGCTACATAGATGTATTTGTGTATATAATGCATTCCACTAACAATTTTCACTGAAATCTTTCACGAATATATGGAAAGGCAAGTTTATCCACACACAATATATATATATATATATATATATATTTGTACGTTCTTCATCAAGTATCCCTCTCAAAGTAAGGAGGTTTATGAAGAAAAAAATTATAGGCTGTCCTTTTCATAAAAAAGGGATCCAATGAAAAAACTTTGACCAAATTTCTCAAAATATATAGTTTATATTTAACTTTTATATAATAAAATTCACATTTAAAATAAATCTCAACTATATAATTTTTTTAAAAAAAATAAACTTTGAAAGTTCCTAAAATTGTGAGAACCTGTATTTTTGCATATTAAATTATTTTGGTAATTATATTTAGCTATTTAAATTTTGCAATCAGCATCCATAATCCAATTCCATAACAACATTTTGTAACAAAATTCTATAATTAACTTTTAATTATTTAATTAGTACAATTTTTATCTTCATAGTATTATTATTATCGTCGTTGTCGTCACTTTTATGACTACACAAATCTAATTCTTAATATATATTATTCTGTATAAAGTTTTGCATTAATAATTTGTGCACATGAAAATTAATCCATGGAGATTAATTGGTTCAATCTCATGCCTTTTAGTTACATAAAATAATATTATAATATTAAAGTGACTCAAAATCATATATACAAACAAAAAAAAAAAAAAAAGAAGGAAGAAGAAGAAGAAGAAGGAGGAGGAAATTGAGAGAATGGCCAGTTGCCTCTTCCTAAGGTCTATCCTTAGGCTTTGTTGTACATGCATATGCAAGAGCATGCTTCTCCAACAGCACACACAAACCTCATCAAAGGTGGACAAGCATGCCTCTAGGATGGCAATTCAAACCAATAAAATTTTTGCTAAAGATAAAATAAAGTAAAATAATAAAATA
Organism: Camellia lanceoleosa; assembly: GCA_025200525.1. NCBI lineage: Eukaryota > Viridiplantae > Streptophyta > Magnoliopsida > Ericales > Theaceae > Camellia > Camellia lanceoleosa. The sequence goes on from JANUSC010000309.1 coordinate 222,180, forward strand.
AACAAATACAATTTAAATACACATTTCTCTTCCACAATGCCTACATAAGGACCCCATCTTCAGCCACCTTCACATATACATGGCTGAGCAAAAAGAAAAAGAGAGAGAGAGAGTAGAAAAGAAAAGAAAAATAGAGGAAGATGAGAGGGTGCTTGTTGGTCATCATTTCAAAACTAATCTTGAGAATAGTTTGTAAAAGCTCTTGAGGTAAGAATACTCAACCTCTATCCTCCCTTAGATATATATATATATATATTTTACTGAATCTATATATTAAAAATATGCAAGAGTGTGCATTGTTAATACACACATAACAAGAATAGCTCAATGCATGTTTACATTTTGATAGAATGTCAATCTTATGATTATATGATTTCTATCCTTCTTGCAAGCATAGATCAGATGGTTTAGCTACTGATTTTATCTTCTTATGTGCTCAATTATTCTCCATTGTTTGAAATAATCTTGCATGAGGGTAAAATGAGATAGGCTTGGTTCATTTTTACTTAAAACTTATATTTCATTCACTGTTTCAGATTTTATCGGAGGTAAAATGCTTTAATAAATTGAAAATAACTTATGTCAAAAATCTGTTGGTACTGGGAATATATATAGATGTTCTATACACGTGAAATTTTTTATAAAATCATTGGACACCATTCTCTTACCAAAATAAATATTTGTCCTAAGTGTTGTTCACAACACAACAGAAACAGTGACTTCAAACAGGTCCCATTTTTTTTTTTTTTTTGCAAATTGTGTTTTTCTGCATGACCACTTGGGAAAGCTAGATAAAAGAGTTATCTTTCATTTTCCGCTGATTTCACAAAAAATGGATAAGTGTAAAAAGAGAAATTGTAGTTTTACTAAAACGCGACAAAATCTATCCAGTTTTCTTAGAAAAATTATTTGACCATCTTCTATTAGTTTTCAATTTCAAACTCCTCTAGAAAAATTTTCTAAACTCAAATATCTAGCAATTCGTTTTGACCATACTTTTTGTTTGACACCGTTTAAGGCCCCTTTTTATTTTTCAAACATAGATCACCTGTGCTGGAAGTTACTGTAACTCACTGTTTCAGAAAAATCAGTTTTCTCCAAATTTTATTTATCCATTTTAAAATCGTTTTTAGCCCTGGTATTCTTCTCAAAATATTTTCCCAACTCGATGAACTAGCACTAGCTAAAATATTGTAATGGTTGAACTTCGTTTGATATGGGCTTCATATTTTTTTGTCTAACCATACAGTACTGAAAGAAGAAGTTTGTGAATTCTTAAGAAATTTTATGATAATTCCTAAGACATTCTATCATATTTATTTTGGTTACCATACATGATTGTGTTGTGTTATATAAACATTATGTCACTGTGGTTTTCAAACTAAAACTCGACGAAGTAAAGAAACATGAAATTGAACCGATGATACATTAAAATTTAAAAGTGATGGGGTGAACCTGGTTTAGAATCTTACGCAAGTGAGTTACGAACCCTAACATGACACGGGAATGTATTTTGGCTCTTATCGGTGTAGGCGATATAAGGTTGATGGTGCGGGTGTCACAACATAGACCGTTCTCTTGGGGCAGATCGTGATGTTACAACTCGGGTACGTAACCTTGGTGCGTGGGCATCATTAGTAGTTACAAGAAGTAACATTTGAACATTTGACTAAAGGGGAGTCAGAATTTCCCGTGACCATTGCTTAGCGGTTGAGTGGAAATAGTGTTCCGTGGGAAGTTACTTAAACTTATCTGATAAACTAAAGCTATGAGAATTTAAAAGAAAAGTTAGCATTTTCCTTATGATAAAATACTGCTTCCACTTGCCATTGTTCTTATTATCTATTGTTATTATTTCAACTGATAGCATTATTGTTATACTTATTAAATGTTGCTTGTTATTCTGTTACTACACAGTATTCATTATTTATGAGTATTATTATCGGGGTGGGTATTTTTGGACTTGTAGTATCTTATTGAGCTCATCGCTACCGAAGAAACCGAAGGAAACACTGATGTCTTGGAAGGCGACGTTCAATCTTGGTTAGCTTGAAGTATGCCCACGTCCCATAAACCCTTTTTCTGAGTTTTTTTGTTAATTTTTCTCTAGTTTTCTTTTTATATTCGTGTTTTTCTTTTATGAATGTACCAAACTAAGTTTTAAGTTGGGGAAAGCACTAATAAATCTCAAATTTAGAAATGTTAACCCATTTAGTCCTAAATGTTTTTTATTGGACTAATAAATTCTATTTCTCTAAAAGCTTACTATAGGCCTTTTTATGTCAAACATTATTTATCAAACATCAAACATTAGTAACGTTATTTATCAAACATCAAACATCAAACATCAAACATTACCAACGTTAGGATTATTCGTATAATTTCGGTGAAAACATTATCAACGTTAGAATTATTCATCCAACATCAAACATTATCAAACGTCAGAATTATTCATCAAACATCAACCATTAAACATTAGGATTATTCATCATATATCAAACATTATTCATCAAACATCAAACACAACTATTAAACATTAAGATTATTCATCAAACATTAAACATTATTCATCAAACATTAAAACATCAAATTTATTTTTTTTTAAATTGAAACTAAACATCACAATATCATCATCAAAACAACATCAAAATAATGATTAAACAATTTTTTTAATAACGATTAAACATCAAAATAACGATTAAAATAACCCTAATGTTTAATGGTGCTCATCCAATGTTTGTGGGTGTTCATCTGATTATCATCAACATCAGACATTATAATCATCAAACAAACATCAGATTATAGACCTTTTTTATGATGTTTCAAACACCCACAAACACAGATGCTAAAACATCGAACACCAAAACAAAAAATTTGATTGTCAGATTATCACCGATAATCATCAAAAACAGAACATCTGATGTTCTGCTGTTTATCAAGTGGGTTAGGACCAAACATGCTGAACAAAGAATCTGATGTTCAACTAAATGTAAAGACATTAGTAAATGGGTTAACACCCACCAGCATCATCAAATAATCATCAAACATTTTTGATGATGTTAGGACCTATTGGGTGTTCTTGATTTGATGATGTTTTGATAATTTGATCATCGTGAAACACCCACAAACATCATCAAAATATCAGCACTAACATCATCAAACAAACACTAAAAATCATCCGTCAAACCTCTCCAAACGCCACCTTCCTTTCAAAACCCTAGTTTTCTCTCTCCCACAAAATCCAATCTTTCCCCCCCCCCTTTTTTTTTATCACCAAATACATTTCAATCCTCTGATTTCCAAATTCTTCACTTCCCAAACCCTAAAATCCCAAAAATTTGCTCGGTTTCATGGCCTAAGTTGATCGAAATCTGTTGATTTTCATATTTTCTCCAGTTAATTTGCATTTGGTGGCATAATTTCCATGGGGTTTCCAATGAGTTACAACTCCTTGGACAGGAACAACTCTGCTGTCGGACTTAATTTGCTCAACTCTCGCCATGTTCGAAAGCTTCGATGAGTCGGAAGAGCCGCCATCACGATCTTAAAGCTCTAATCATTGAGATCCAAAGCTTTTCTTCCCAATCGATCATGACTACAACATGATCATGATCTTAAACAGACGCCATCGTGATCAGACTATCGAAGCAATTGTTACAGATTCGCCGAAAAACGTTCAATCCTCTGATCGAAATCTGTTGTTTTTTATGATGTTGTTTGATGAGGGTGTTGTGATGTTTGATGTTGTTTTGATGCTGATGTTTGATGTTGTTTTGATAATAATGTTGTGATGTTAAAAAAGGACTAAATGGTTTACAAAAAAACACTTAGGACTAGTTGGGTTAACATTTTCCAATATGAGACTTATGAGTAATTTTTCCTTTTAAGTTTGATTGGAGTTGTAATTTAAGAACTTCTAATTTCCGTGTTGATAATTAATGGATGATGACAAACTTGGCGGCAACAATAATTAGAAGTTTTTAATTAAGAAAATTTGTTTTAAATTTTAAACCTTATTATGATGTCTTCAAATTTTAGGATATCACAAAAATTGTTAAACGAACCTGTAAAAAATCAAAGAAATAAATGTTATCTAAGCATAGAGTAAATTGAATAATGAGAAGTTGACAATATGCAAACATATAACTATTTGCAAATCATGATTATTCGGTTATTAAATGTTTCTGTCAATATACATTAACTATTAAATCATGTGAAAATTTTAAAATAGATAAATAGAAAATTTAAAGCTTAATATACGTCAATGTTAAGACATAATCTAATACCTGAAAGCATACTAAAACAAATGAAAAGAAGAATTTAAAAATAGAGAATCACATACCAATCTGCTATCATTTTAAAAATGTGGGTACCCTTGCTTATTTTCTACTTTTTCATATTATCAAAATAGCCGTCACTTAGTTTATATATATATATTTTTATATTTTCAAAATACCCTTCTCAACACGTTGTTCCTAAAAATGTACTATATAGCAATAGTCATAGTGGTATTTTAGGAAGTTAGTAAAAAGTTGGGTTTTTTAATTTTTTTTAGTCTACTTTGTCTTTTTATGAATAAAAAATATGAGAGGTGATGGGACTCAAAATAGATAAAAAACTAAAAGTTAACTTTTTTTTTATACTTTCCAAAACACCCCATAGACACCACGTAACAACGGCACTAAGACTTCCAAATTTTTGTGAATGATCATTTAATGAGGACTTTTAAAAGACCACGTGTATATTAAAAACCTTGTTACTTAAATTTAACTTGGGCGAGTTAATTAATTAGAATCCAACTTTTGAAATGGGCTAAATAAAAGAGAAAAATATATAACTTAATAATTGGCACAATTAATTCAATTGCATATCTAGTGTATTATATATACATTTAGTTGTAGAGACTAACACATAGCTGGTGTATTAGTTACAGGCACTAACATACATTTGTTTTTGTTACGAGAATTTCTATAAATTCAAAAATTTTACTAGAAATTTGTCTAGAAAATACATGTATGGTTAAGATTTATTTTAGAAGCATGACCCATCATTTAAGAATTGAATATAGAAATTTCATCAGGATTCTCGATAAATTCTAAATTTAAGTTTCTTCTTTCTTAAAATTTTTGCTTAGTCATTTATTGGCCAAATCACATTTGTAAATCATCAGTTTACTTTACATGAGTGGTTCTATAGTTTTCTAATACTAAACCTCTTAATTTTCTTATTCACTATGAAATACTATTTTTGTGTTTGGTTGATAAATCCACATAGTTTATAAATTCACTATGAAATACCATTTTCTAATGTCTATTTTCTTTATATAATTATAAAGTTTTTCATTTCAAAAATATAATTACAAATATCACATGCAACGCACGTGTATACCACCACTAGTATTACATAAACATTCGAGGATGTTTGAAAAGTTAGCTTTTGATTAAAAGAAGTTAAAAAATCAAAAACCATGTCAAAAACTCAAAATATCACTAAAATGTTGGAAAGTAAAAAATTTCTTTAAAAAGCAAGTTGTGCAACGATGTTTCAAAAATTGGACAGGTGAGCGAAATGAAAAAAGGGATGGGGGGAATGAGTCATCGATTCAACTCTTGAGTTGAATTGGAATCAAACCATGATGTCATAATTGTTTTATAAATATATGAAAAATTATTTATTAATAATATAAGAATTAAGATACATTTATTTAAATTATTTTTAAATTTTAAGATAAATTTATAATTACATAAAGATATTAATATTTATTATTTGTAAAATATATTAATTATTTGTAATGTTTGAAAGAAAAAGTAATAAAGATGTATATTTACAAAATATAAACAAAAGTTTAATGTGGCATACAACTTCCATTTGATTCTGTATTCAACTCGACCAAGCAACATAATTTTGCAAAATGGGAGCCTGGTTGGTTTTGTTGAACCAGTTTGGTTCGAACGATTCCCTAATTCAACCACAATTCTGACCGGTTCAATGAAAATAACCAATTTTCAACAAAGAATGGGCTTGAGAGTTAACCCGGACAAGAATTGAGAGCGGTCGTTGATTCAACTGATTGAACCTGTTAGTCCAATCCAATTTTCTAATCATTATTGTGCAATTCAATTATTTATGAGTTTTCATATATTAAAAAAGTTATTATCAATTATATTGACTTTTTTACCACATAAAAAAAATTAAAAAGGATATATATTTAAACCCGAAACCACACCACTTTTAAAACCCTATGTTTCCTGTTTATCAATCAAAACTTTCACACCTGCGCACACACAAAATTCAAAACTTTCATAGTTCTATCAACATTGTTATAAGAAGGGCTTCCTGCTAATTGTAGCATATGCCTAAAGCAACAGTTTTGTAGATATATTGACCAAAAATAAAATAAAAAGTTCAATATAAATCTCATCCATTAAATTATCACAATCTACGACATAACATGAATGAATTGAGATTATTTTAAGTTAGTCATTTTAATTTGAGAAAGTATTTGAACTTAATTGGCCTATTTTGTGGCTGGCTTAGATGATCCAAATCGTTATTTTTTAGTACTCGCTGCTTAGAATATTTACATAAAAAATTTAAAATGATCGGATATCGATAATTATGCATTTGATTCACATTTGTATTATAAAAAATAGACGGTTATTGTTGAAATTATAATTATCGCCTATTTTTTTAAAATAAATATGATTCAAACATATAACTACCAATGTCTACTCATATTAATTTTTTATATAAATATTTTATTCAAAGACCCTTAAAAAATAAACAAATCAAAATATCAAAATCAATTCCAAAATAACTCTATCAAATCCAAACACACACTCAAATTAATTATTTAACTCGAGAGAATGCAATCTCAACATGAATCAATCCAAATACCAATAATAATAATAATGTTGAAATTTAACGCTCTTGACTTCAGACCCACTATACATTCATTTCCGCCCCACAATCGCCCCCTACATAATGGGGTCAGGGCTAGTTTTTTAAAATTATTATAAATTGATTTAAAATTTTATAATTTTAATTATTAATATATATAATATTTATTATTTATTTGTAATTATTTTTTATGTATAACACGGTTATGTCATTTTTCATAAGTAAATATTATTGACCTCATTAAATTTGATTCCAAAGGATCAATTGTGATTGGTCACATAAAAATAATAAAAATCAAGGTAAATTACACTCATTTTTCTTCAAGTTTAAACCAAATATAATTAATTCTATACTTTTGATATATTATATCAAATCTTTTCACATTTTTATCAGTAATCAGAATCATATAGCTAAAAATAATAATATTATCATCTTTTTTATAATAATATATATCTCTTTTTTATTTATTTTATTAAAATAGATATTGATGTAATTATGTCAAATTAAAGAAATTAATTGTATTTTTTTTTTTCAAATTTAAAGGTAGATAAATTTAATTTACCCTAAAAATTAAGATGTTATTTATTTATTTTTATCTTCTTAAGAAAATAAGTCTTGATAAAAAAAAAAATCATAATTTTCAATAAAATAAACTATAATTAATTGAAAATCATAAACACCGAATAATTACTCCACTCAGCACACAAGTGAAACAATTTTATGTATGAAAGCTACTTCAATGTGTACACAATTTGGTAACTAGTACCTTAAAAATAATAATAACAAAATAAAAGGCGGTCGCCATGAATTAATAATTGATAATTTTTTTTTTAAAATGCTATAGATTTAAATTTAAATCTCCAAACAACAACCTAATTGGACATGGCTTGAGTATTCTTCTGGCACATCTAGTTTTGCCCACGTATTATTCTTTAAATCCATAGCATAAACTTTGTGATCACCAAATTTAGAAGAACCAAACACTAATAACTTGCCTCGCCATGCTGTCATGTAGGTTACATTAGACACCTCAACCGGTAGTCCAGCTAGGACTTGCCAACTAGTACCCACACGTGTCATCACATTACCCTCGCAACACGTGTACATATGTGAATCACCACCGCACACACTTGTCCTTGCACACATGGCATCTACTAAAAAGTCTTTTTGTATCGAATCCCATTGCCAAGTGGTAATATCAAATATTTCAGCATCCCTTTCAAACTGACCCTGCATTTCTGTAGGATATCCACCGATCACATAAAACTTGCCATCTTGAAATAAACCCTTGCACTCATCTCGTTCTTTTTTCATGTCAGGAAGTTTGATCCATTTATTTTTTGTCACATCATACGCTAAAATAGATTTCAACGCATTCTTCTCTTTATTATGACCACCCGCAACATACACCATCTGATTAGAATCCGACGCACATCCGAAGAATAATCTTTTGCCACCTGGCATATCCGCCCCACGCCGCCACATGCCCGAAACAAAGTTGTAAATAAACACAGAATCCAATACCTGCCAAGTCAGCGGGTCGCACCCGCCTATCAATACCAGCTCCGATCCAACTCCCACAAGGTGGCAAAACATCGGTAACCCATCGGAAAACCCCGGAACCGGTGGCAGTTCGGACCAAGAACCAGTTTCCGGATCACAAAGCGCAAACCGATACAAGAGCGGATCCGGAAGCTTCCTAGCATGCTGACTTCGGGTCGGGTTGACCCGAGAATTCGACACCACGATGAGTGATCGGGCCAAGCCAGCCGTCTTCCGATGGCGTCGAAACTCGGGAAGTTGAATCTCGGCTTTCCAACCACTGCATACGGAGGCAGCCACAGGGAATTGGTCGAAAGGTAAGCGAATAAGACATTCGAGAGCGACGTGGTTGGGAAGACCCGGAAAGAGTTCCATGACAGCGTTCAAGAGTGAACAAAGAACAGAGAGAACAACAGAGGAAGAAAGAGAATGAAATGGGTTGTGAGAGAGAGAAAGGAAAGAGAGATGTCTGTATGATTTGGATTTTGACGTGAAATTGGGTTTATAAAGAGATTGCTTAGGTACTTTTGTTGAGACGAAAGAGGGAGACTTTTTGAGCTCAAAGAATAAGAATGGCGGTCATATATAAATTGCAAAATATAAATTATGTTTGTTATTCCCGCTATTATATTTTCTGCCCTTTTGCTTTTACGGAATTTGATAAAGTATTTGAAAAGTGGCCTTTATAAAATTTCCTTATTCAAAATTTATTGTAATTTAAACGTGATTCACATTATTTTATGATGGATTTAAAATTGGGTGTGGCTTGTCCAGTCTACTGGAATGTACTGTTGAGTTCCGTGGGCTCATCACAAAATTTGTATAAATTATTCTAACCTTTTAATGTGTAGAGTTCGTCAAATATTTTATCCCTACAAAAAATTACTTTGATTGGATATCGATAGTCATTTGATTATATCACATTTCTATCAACGTTTAGTATGATTTAAAAAATATTTGTTAACAGAAATGTGATATGATCAAATAGTAATCGATATCCGATCAACGTAATTTTTACAGAGATGAAATATTTGACTATTCGTACACACTGAACGGTTCGGATCATCGATGTGGGTTCCCTGATAAGCCCACAGAGGCTCAACAGTATGATCCAGTCTGAAACCAAATTGCAGACAAGCCTTATCCTTTAAAATTCATGACTTTAATTGCACTTTTACCTTTCATAGGAGTATTGTTTTTTCTATTTTATTCCTAAATTCATCCATGTAGTCCTTAATTTCTATTTTCAATTTATGTGGTTTAATTACAAACGATTATATAAATAAGTAATAATTGATGTCTGATTTGATTAGTGAAAAAAAATCATTTCAAAAGTTAAATCATATAAATTTGAAATTAATTCAAAACTCATAAATTTGAAATCTGTAAGTATTAGAAATTTATAGATTTTGAATATTTTATTTGGATCAAAAGTCTAGATGATGGATTTCAAATTGATATTACATGATTTAATTTATCATTAAATTTGAATTTGACCAAAAATGGTTCCTTTTCCATCTCCAACTGTTTTATTAAATTGATATAAAATTCATAATTTCACTTTTCTTTCATTAAATTGAGGATCAATGTGCCTTTTATCAAATCACTGTTTATTGCCGTTAGATTTTCACCATCGGATGTTTCTCCTGGATGTTCTCCGAATGGTGACCACCTCAAGGCAAAAGTTTGTGATAAAATTACACCGGCCTACGACCACTTGTTCGTCGCCAGATAACCACTTCAAGAAGAGAAAGTTGTGAAAATTTGCACTAGTCGGTTGACTAGTCGGACATTCATTCGATCGTTTGCCTGATTGACCGGTAGTTTGATGAAATTGTCAAACCCTCTGTTACAACACTTAATAATAAGAGAATTTTTTTTAAAAATTTTACTCAAATTTAATAAAAAAATTAATGCATCAATAGAGATGCCCTTAACAATCTTATATAAAGCTGCAAAATTTAAAAATCCAAAGTGGGTGGAAAAAATAAATGAGAATGTCCAATTCAGTTGAAGTTTTAAAAAATATTTAAAGTGAATCTTTTTCATGTAATAATTTTTTGGAAGTACCAGTACCGTGACTTTTATAAAAGAAACTGCCTATCAAAATGGAAAGCACATGTGATGATGGTTGTTGCTGTACACAATCATACATCGGTGTATAGGAAAATTTTAATATATATCACTTTAAAAAAAATGTGTGTTATATGTATTTTTAGTTAAATTATTACTTCTTAATTATGATTAATTTTTTATTTAGTTATGATATTGTGTTAATTATGTCTCATATTATAGTTATTATGACAATTTATTTTTAATTACAACTCAGAAAATTAAACTTATGTCAATTTTTTTAATTATAAAGTACATATTATTCATTTTGTAAAATTTTTCAAAATTATAATTTATGTAATTAAATATATTAATCGAATATTTATAACCACATAATCAAATCATATTTACTTTTAAAAAATGAATTGAATATTCTTAAAATCATATTCATCATTAATTTTAAAAAAAATAAATATAATTTCTGTCCAGTCCGGGATCGGATTGGACTGTGCTATTGGGCCCGTGGGGGCTTACCACGGGTCCCGTTTTGATAATCTAAACCGTTTAATGTGTAGAACTCGTCGAGTACTATATGCTAATAAAAAATTACATTGATCGGATATCGATAGCTATGTGATCAAAACAGTTTTTTGTCAACCGTTAATTTGTTCACCGTCCAATTTTTTTAATACGAAACTGATTTGATCATATAGTTATCGATATCCGATCAACGTAATTTTTTATAAATATATAATACTCGACGAGTTCTATATATTGAATGGTTCAAATTATCAAAATGGGATCCGTGGTGGACTCCCACGGGCCTAACAGCAAGGTCCAGTCCGATCCCGGACTAGACAGAAACCATACCCATAAAATAATTATCAATTTTTAATATTGATTTTATATCGATAATTTACTTAACAGGTGTTACTAAAATAAATAATTTAAAACACGGCCCCTTTTCCTCAACACATCCACAAAGTCACAAAAAATAGGAGATTACTAAATTGATTGATCCATCCTCTATACATACTAAATTGATTGATCCATCTTCTATACATACATATACATATAAATATACAAGTCGACAGTTTTTTTTATTTTTTGTTTTTTTTTTTTGTCGACTGTTCCATGTGGAGTCATTTTCAAGATATAGAGCACAATCAATGAGAGAGACAGCTACGAAAAAATATGAGAGGGTCGTGCAAGTTGAGAATGCGAGTCGTCGCCAAGTTGAGATTGCGAGTCGTCGCCAAGTATAGGTGTTATTTCAAATCCTTGCATGGTTAATTTCTTGTTTTTTGTATATGAAAAAGAGAAATGTTAGGAATCATGAAAGACTTTTCATGAAAATGATCATGAAAGATTTATGACTCTTAGATTACCTTGATTAGTGTGTAGTGCTTTATTCTAAGTGTAATCCAAAGGTTACAAATCTTTCATGATGATTTTCATGAAAGACTTTTCATGATACCTAGCATTACTGTATGAAAAATAGCAAACAATTTTTTTATTATTATTTATAAATGACAAAAATAGAAAACTTATTTGATATTCAGAGATGTTTTGGAAATAATTTAAATTAAAAATAGATAAACATGTTTGGTGAAGTTACTGAGGGTGGTAGACGATAGTAGAGAGTAGATGGATGTAGTGACCGATGGTGGAAGTGATCCATTAGAGTTGGCGCTCAGACTTTCACCAGAGATCATGAGATGGTCAGAAGGCTACCAAAATGTTGTCAAAGGTCAAGAAAGTTATTGGGCTGTCGGTAGCTGTGGATGGTGGTGGCCACTGGTGGCAAGGGTGGTTGGAAGTGGTGGAAGAAAAATAATAAAGTAGATACTTATTTTAAAAAGGAAAATTTTCATTTTACCCCATGTGATTTAGGCCATGTACAGTTTAATCCCTTAATGTTTAGAAATTACCATATAACTCTTTTGTGATTTGTGAACCGGTGCACTATGAACATTTCATCAAATTTAACAAGTGTGAAATATGTGACATACATGAGGGAGTTATATGCTCATTTTTAAATTTCAAGAAGGATAAATTTCACGTGGAATAAAGTATAAGGGATTAAAGTACACTTTATCTTTTAGACAAATGACAAAAATACAAGGGTATTTTAGTCTTTTTCATTAAATCGTTAACAAGTCTAACGGTGTACTTTAATCTACAAACTACAAGATGGCTATGTAGTCATTTCTAAATGTTAGGGGGATAAATCGCACATGACCTTGACCTAAATCATAGAAGTAAAGTTAAGTTTGCCCTTTTAAAATTAAGTGAAATTATATATTTTTAATTTCTAAATTTTTAAAAAAAATTTATAATCAATTTCATTTTGAAAACGAAACAATTTACTAAACAAATTTTAATTTTCAGTTTTCAAAACAAACAAAAGAAAAACTTCAAATATGAAGCCAATTCATAATAGCTCATTTGGATGCAGATTTGGTACCGTACGTTGATTTGAAATCCGATCAGATTATCCATTGTCATGAATTTGTGTTCCAAACTTTGTCTGAAAAATAAAACGTATGGTTTCAATTTAAGGTTGATAGAATATGGACTAAATAAAAAATAATTGTTATACATAAATGTACTTTTCTTAAAACTTTTGTGAGTATGTAGTATTATTGCTTGAAAAATTATTGAATATAGTTGACTAATGTTATACTTTCGTTTGGGATATGAGTTAATTTTTTGATTTTTTAACTTTTTAGTTATTTTAACTTGTGGCTAAAAAATTTCGTTTGGAATGAACTTTTTGATTTTTTTAATTTTCGTGAGAGAAAAATTGAAATGTTTATGGTTTGGATATAATATTTTATTTTATTGACATTTTAATCTCTCTCTCTCTCTCTTTTTTTCTTTTTTTTTTTATGACTAAAAAAACTAAAAAACCCATACCAAACATGTATTATGTGGTATCAAATTAAAAATCGTGATACACACTTCTAGTGTCATCCCTTATTCCAACTATCTGATAAAAGTGGGGAAGTCTTGTTTCATCTGTAAAATTATTTGTCATGTCATTGGTTAAAAACATGTGTAAACAATGTTTGAAAATTAATTAATAATTGTCCTCACACAAATGTGTAATTGGCATTAGTAATTAGCTAAGAAAATAATATTATAAAAGTACGATTTAATATTTTCATTTAATGAATAGAATTATAGTTTTAAACTCCACATTATAAGCACAATCTCTCTCTACAATGAGAGTTTCTCGCTCTACGTGAGAGCTGGTCCACCATCTCGATAGCTACTAGGATTTTTTTTTTTTTTCATTTCCTTATAGCATCTATATGAGTGGGATTTAGCTCATTCACTGGGTGCTTTGTATTCTTGTGATTCTTTGTGTGTCTTCTCCGATCTAGTAATGGAGAACTTCGATTTGGAGGAAGGTTCAGGGGAGTGTGAGGACATCTTTGAATTGTGCTTGGTCAGCAAAATTTTGGCTCCAAAGATTTTGAACAAACAAGCTACAATCAATATTATTCATAGTGCTTGGAAGATTAGAGCAAGTCTGATTATATCATCTTGGAGTGACAATGTGTTCCTTTTACAGTTTGCAGACGATAAGGATCAAAGGAGGGTCCTTTTCGGGGCCGGCCCTGGCCTAAGGCCAATAAGGCTTGTGCCTTAGATCCCATAATTTTGGTTCAAAAAAAGGCTCCCAAATTTAATAAATTGTTGTAAGTCCTTCTTTTTTTTTTTTTTTTTTTTTTTTTTTTTTTTTTTTTTTTTTTGGGTTTTAGGATCAATTTAAAGGGCCCAAAATGGTTTATTGGGCCCATGTTTGGTTTAGTCCATATTTATGTTGTTTGGCCCATATTTATTAAAATGAAAATATATAAAACACAAAAAAAAAAAAAACAAATAAAGTGTTTGGGCCCAACCCAAACCATGCATACAATATAAATCATTGTTCACTTAATACATGAAAGTAAATTTTAATTTATAATTTTAATAATTATATGTGCAAATATACTTAAATAAAAAATTTATAAATACTTATCATTTTAACCATAAATTTTTTATTAAAAAAACAACAATGATAAAGATCACTAATTTTGGAGCTTTAAAAAGATCACTAATGACATGACACTCAACAAAAAAAGAAAAAAAATACAACATTAAGGCCAAAACATCAAATCATTCATAGTGGAATCCACTGCCACATCATTAATGGTAGCACTAATTAGGGGTGACTCTATTTACACACCATAAACTCTTTCAATACACACCATTTACTCATTTCACACCACATCTAATTTCCATTTTTTTATTTTTCGCTCAATGCACACTATTAATTTTTCAATATTCCCAAACTATCCCCATCTTCTCCAATCACAACCCTAACCTCAACTCCACTTGCCGTCAGCCATCAACAATGAGCAAAATCACCATTCCTACTCACTTTCCAGTCGCCACCCCTTCGTCGCCTCCTCTCGCCACCTCTCACCCTCCTCATGCACGCTTTTCTTTCCTTTTATTCGAGTCTACACTTGTTCTCTACTTCCAACCGTCCATCACCATAGCCATCAAGATCTGCTTTCTAGTAAATTGCACCCTCACCGCCGTGATGCACCTCCGCCACAACCCTCATCCATCGTGACCCCAAATCGCATAAAGAGAGATTCATTGCTGAAGAGAGAGATCCGCCGCAAGACAGAGGGACAGATTAGGGTTTCACGGTGAAGAAGAAGAAGAAGAAAGAGGAAGAGGATGATGTGGAAGACTGGAGGCGTGACGAGGCTTGAGGATGAAAAAGGTGGAGTCACAAGAAGTATGAAGAAAGGCGAGGGAGCGGCGTCGGCGCTGATTTTAGGTGTGTATGAGAAATTAGGGTTTAAGATTTGTCTAAAAAAGTAATTTAACTGAGGGACACAATTGTAATAAAAAAATTGAGAAACGGTGGGTAGTGAGTAAATGAGTGGTGTGTAAATAGAGTTACTCCACTAATTAGTGCTCTCACTCATTTTGCCAAAAAAAATATATTAGAGGGCCTCATTTTCATAGTCTCACAAATCTCAGGGACGGCCTTGGTCTTTTGGAAGCCCCTTGGTCTATAATGGGAAACCTAGTGCTTCAACCTCTTTAAATAGACATGGCCGCTTCAAAGATGGAGTTTCACTGGTGCCCTTTCTAGGTTCAAGTGCACGGTTTACCAGTAGTTAAGCTTACATAGGGAAACCATTGGTAAGAGGATCAGAAACTTGGATCTAGTTGAAGCGTACTTGGAGGGGCTTCTTTTAACTAGGAACTTCTTGCAAATTCGAGTGGAGGTGGATATTACCAAGCCATTGTTACAAGGCTTCACCCTTCATCAGAGAGGGGTTCTTGGCTAGGAAGGGATGATATTTGTGTTCTTTACAAGTATAAAAAATTTACTGAGTTTTGTTGTGACTTTGGTAGGATTCGCCATGGTAATGCTTCGTGCAAATTTGTATCTCGTGACGAGGGAATGAATTTAGGGTATGGATCAGAGATAAGAACCGAAGTTGCAAGGAGCCTTGGTATTCTGGTTGAGACCAATCAGAAGAAGATGGACACAACGGAGAACAGAGTAAATGAGTTGGTGCCTCCGCTCCGCCAGTCCAAGAGCGGAACTACGACAACGTGTAACCCGATAACATGTGAAGTGACTATGATAGAACTTACTAGGGTACCTAGGAATGTGGGTGTACATCTAGGTAATGGAATGGTAGCAGGCTAGAAGTCTGTGGAGAAAGGCAGATGCATGACAAGGTTATCAATCTAGAACATTTGGTGGGTGAGAAGGTCAATCCCATTTGATTTCCCCAAAGCTTGGTAATAAGTCCTTGAATCTTATAGACTCTAGCCCTTTAGAGAGGGATCTAGTTAGGGTGGGTCATGTTGCGTTTAGGCCTAGTGAGCTGCATCCCATCAACTCTGGGAACGTTGGGCCGGACTATTTTGCAATTGAACCGACTAGGGGTCCACCTTCCCTTAGAGTCTTTGATCAACAGGCCCAATCAAGAGGAATTGAAGAAATATTCCTTTTAGGTATTTCAGATGTGGTGGGGCCCTAGGCCACACTTATGGATATAAGTATGCCTAAGGTGTTCAAGGGCTTGACTCTTAAACGAAAAGCTTGTGAAAGAAATATTGAGGGGCTTCACAAAGTTAAACTACTGAGGCGGGTTGATCAAACATCCTCAATTGGGGATGATGTTCCCAAGTTTGAAATTTGGGTCAATTTAACTGAGGTGGGAAAGAAATCAAAAGTAATTAAGCACGACAGGAAGGTGGGAAGGACAAGGAAAAAAAACCTTGGTTGAGGTGCAGGTGCAGAACTCGAATTTTGGGGTGATTGGGGTAGCAACTAGCTCAGTTTAAGTGGGTGTGATTTCAATCGAAGAAGACGACTGCTTATAGCAATTCCAGTTTAACCCGCCACTTGTTGTATTCTGGACTTGGATTGGTATGGTTTCTAAATATTGGTCATTGTTCTTTTTTCTTTATTTCTCCTTAAATTTGGTTATTTGGGCGTGTTGGTTGTGTTTAGAACAAGTTGGTTGCTTGGTTTTCAAAACTTGTGTTGTCCAGATTTTTGGTCCTCCACTCAAGCTGCCTTTCTTGCGATCGAGTGGGATTTGCAAGCTCTTAGTACTTTGCATGTTTGCAAAAGTATTGGAGTAGTGTTTTTCACGCTTGAGCGGCGTTTCCTACGCTCGAGCAGGCTAGCACTAGAGCGGACTTAATTGCGCTCGAGCGGTCTGCCTGTTGTCTGCAAAGATTCTGGATATGTGTATTCTGCGCTCGAGCAGGCCACTTTTGCGCTCGCGCGGATCAAAACTTTGTGTCTGACGCTCGAGCGTCAACTCTTCCGATCGAGCAGACTGTGCGTATATCAGATCGCGAAAGTGACATTTTATATCACTTTTTCATTCTTCTCTCTCTTTAAAACTTTCTAAAAACCTAAATCTTGACCCTCTCTCTATCTATATTCTGACCTTGATCTAGTGGGTTCCCTACCCTAATGCCTTTGTTAAAAAGTTAGAGCATCTCAAGATCTTCGTTTTCATCCTATTGGAAGTTGGTTTCGACGTTGTTAGAGTTTCAACTTTTCTTTACATGGCCTTCTAACTTGAGATAGGGATTTTTCTACACTCTCATATGATTTTTAGCTTAGTTATTTGTCATTGTGTAACAATTGTGGGTTTTGGAAGTGGTTTGATCAAACCTAGGGTTTGGGTATGAAATGAAAAGAAGGGTTTTTGATGAATGTGAGATAAATGGGTATGGGCTTGAATATGAGGCCATGTTGTGTTAAAATGGTTGATTTTGGTACATGGGTTGATATTTGGAAAAAGGGAATTTGCCCTAATTTGATCAAAATACAAAATAATTATTCAAGACATTTTAATGCAAAACTCCTCATTTTCCAAATATTAACCCGAAAGCTAAAATCAACTATTTTGACACAAAATAACCTTACATCCAAACCCCATAATCATTTATACAGCACCCACATAGAAACCCCTTTTTTCAAACTTGAACCCAAACCCTATGTTTGCTCAAAACATGCCCAAATCCCACCATTTTCACACAACAACCTATAATCAAGTTAAAACTCATATTAAGTTGTAGAGAGTCCCTACCTCATGTTTAGAAGACCAATGGAGCAATCATGACACTCCAACGACGCTGAAACCAAATTTCAATCGGATCAAAGTAAAGCTCCCAAGAAGCTCTACCCTTTTTCCAAAGACACTAGGGTGTAGAGATCAACGGATCTAGGAGAAAATGTAGAGAGAAAGAGTATTTTAGAGAGAGAGTCTCACTTTAGGGTTTTTGGAAGAAAATATTTTAAAAAGTGATGTAGAAAGTCATTTTTGCGATTTGATATACGCACAGTTCGTTCGAGCGCAAGAGTTGACGCTCGAGCGTCAGACACAATAAGTTGTTCCGCTTGAGCGCAAAATACACACCTCCAATACTTTTGTAAACAATCGACAAACCGCTCGAGCTCAAGAAAGGCTGCTCGAGCGCCCACTGTAGCTCGGCTTTTTCACGCCCCCCTTTCGGAAGGTTTGAAAGAAAGCCCTATACTTCGGGCTCCCGTGGTTCTAAATCTAATCTTACAAGTGTAATGTGAAACTCATAAACACCAAAGAGTCTAAATCTGGCAAATCGTTTTGGAAAACTAATTTTGAATCAAAAAGTGCCAAAATTGGACTGCTTTGCTAGATACAAAATCGCTACCTAAATATTTTATTTTGGGAAAATTTAGGAAACCCATGACTCGTGCCAAATGCCACGTGTCCGTCATCACCAAAGTTGCCTCGGTTCAGGAACTTGGGTACGAGAGGGGAAGGTTATGAATTGAGTACCCCCACTCGCCCGATCAAAGATCGGCCTCTACTAATCATGATATGATTTTTATCAACATTATGCATTCTTGTTTCGGTTATTAAGCTAGCATTACTACGTGATGCGTACAAGCAAGTATAGATTAGTTTGCTCAATTTGGAACAAGTCAACTCATGTTTGTTTGCGAAAATGGTTTGAATTTGCCACCTCAAGTGGGCTTAAAGGTTTACGGATTTGCCACCAAACATAATGGGTTTAAAACATGATTTGCCACTCAACAAAGTGGGTTTAAAACACACATTTATTGAATCGTTCCAATTCAAACAACAAGCCTCCATCCACAAGCATTCAAGTAGTTTAGCAAGTAAGCACATAGCCTCATGGCAAGCATGCTAATCATGGCAACATTCACACTTATGCAAGTATGCTAAAGCATAAAAACTCACCTAGTATTCCAAGCTAAGAAAATATGAGTTATAAAATATGCATGATTCCTAACTATACAAGATGCCTAGTGCAACACATGCAATATGCAATTAATAGCCTCAGCTACTAATATGGCATATGGACGAATTTGAACCACATGCAATTTTACACGTATTCAAATAAGGTATTGAAATTGCAATGCGTTAGAATGATCTAGAGCCTCAAGATGCAAGACAAGAAGAGTGAATGCAAGCATGAAGCAAGAAGTATGGTAATTGAAACATGACCCTAATCTAACCATCAAGAGCGATAAAGTAAAAGGGAGAAAGGCGTGGAGTTGGAAAACATACACACACGCACGTACACTTATTACAATATTACGCCCTCGTGAAGGAGGGTCCGAATGAATAAGAGCTAACTAACTAGCTGATAGGCTAAGCTAATTAAGACTAATTATTACAAGCCAAATGAATAACTAGCTAAGCTAATTACTAAATATTACAACACTTTTAACTAACTAGTAAACTAATTAATTAATTTACAACACAAATGCACGCGAACTAAGCATTTAAGACATTAAACTACGTTGTTACTGCTTTGCCTCGGGAAATGGAAGGTGCTCATGCTCGGTTTTGGCCTCGAAAAGACCTCTGTTTTGCTCTCGAAAGCTTCTATTTGCAAGGTTGAACATTTCCAGAACCAATTTACTCCACCTTACCAAAATCAACTGAGGTTCACATCAGTGGCTTGCCGGCCATAGATGGCTGTTGTCGGCCCTCTGCCGGCTAAAAAGGGGGGTTTGCCGACCACTGATGGTGCACTGTTAGCCACTGATACATTGGATCACCATGCTGCAACAGAGCACAAATAGAGCAAAAAGAGGGTTTTTCCAAGGGTTGTCTACACAATTCACCTCTCCTTTTCATGGACAAATCCAAGGAATTATGAACTTAGATCACAAACCACCAATCAAAGTAATTTCATTGCATGATGGCTTGTGCTTCAAGGTGTGCAAGCTTAATAAATGCAAAACAAAACATTCAAGAACCATCACCCTATCATGCATGATCAAGGGCAATAGAGACCTAGGAAAGCGACACATTTCATCACTATTGAGTATGAAATGTCCCATTTTCCTTGTGTTCAAACTAACATCTGATTCGAACACATGTAAAGCAACACAAAGAATGCTTATCTTGCTATTTTTACTTGCCAATTTTTGTTTATACATTTTAGTTACCAAATCATCCCTTGATTAATTTGTCCATTTGGTGAGTGTCCTCGAAGATGGAAGGAGTGTCAACCAAGGGATAATGTAAGGCAAGAGAGAGATCATGCCATTGATAATGATCCCTTAAAGAGGATTAAACCATTAAGCATGACCTCAATCTCATGTTTAAAGGATCCCAAGCTTGAAACAACCCTAAAAAACAAATGAAAAAGTGAAGCAAAGAGGGAGGTTGCTGAGTTTATAGTGCTGAAATGGAATGAAAAACAACACCAAAAAATGATATCAACTCAAAGAAGAGGTGTCTAAGACCTTAAAACACCAACTTGTGAGGACTATTGCACTCCAACCATGCAAAACAAGGCTCAAGTGAACTAACCAACCCAAAATAGAGCTAAAACAGGCTATTTTAGAGGCTAAAACATGCCGGACTTGAGCTAAGTTAAGCTAGAAAAATATGCTAACATATGAAACTAACTAAGCATACAAACAAGACATAAGGAGGGGAGAGGGGAGGCTAACCCCTCCAAATTTGGACTTCAAAATGAGTTTTTGACACCGAAAAACCTCAAATTTAGTGGTTAAAGGGCCCAAAAAAGTTGGTTTGAAAGTGGTGAACAAAGGCACAAAAGCTTTACAAACAAAGAAGTAAAAAGGGTGAACCACCCCCTAATTGAAAATGACCTCAAACCACCACCTTTAGGCCACAAAAACAGGTTTTTTTATAGTTCAAAATCTGCCCCAAAAACAATAAAACAAGATGGCAAAACAAATATGCAAAACAAGTTTAAAAGGAAAGTATTATACCTCTTGAAGGAAGACACAAATGAAGCAAAAAATCAAGCCAAGCCCACCTTCTAGAGCCCAAAGAGAGTCCCAAGTAACCTCAGCCCAAAGATAAGCAACTTTGGTTAAGGGTTGATAGGCAAACTTGAAGTATATGTAGGCTAATTTGCACAAATTTGCACAAGAGAGAGAGAAATGTAGAGAAAGAGAGAGAGTTGTATAGAGAGAATTGTAAAGAGAGAGACTCTCAAAATTTTCTAACCTTGAAATATGAGAGATAGGTCATCTATATATAGAAAAAAGTGAGCTTTGGTTGAAAATATCATCAAATGGACAGCTGGAACTTTTTGCAAATAGCTAGAGGTAAATATCTGCAAAAAAAAAATTGATTTTTGACACCAGTGGCTAGCAAACTTCATCCATGGCCGGAAAACA
Source organism: Camellia lanceoleosa (assembly GCA_025200525.1). Taxonomy (NCBI): domain Eukaryota; kingdom Viridiplantae; phylum Streptophyta; class Magnoliopsida; order Ericales; family Theaceae; genus Camellia; species Camellia lanceoleosa. Next base: position 243,901 of record JANUSC010000309.1, read on the forward strand.
TCATCCATGGCTAGCATGGGGCTGGTAATCTTCACCTATGGCCGGCATGGGGCCGGCAAGCCACATTAGTGGCCAAAAATTATTTTTCGGGCCCGACTTCAAATGAGCATATCTCCTTCATCCGAACTCCTTTGCAGGTTATTCTTGAGTCAAAATCGAAGCCCCGAAAGTCTAATTTCCAATGGTGGTAGCCTCACATCGACATTCCAAGTGTGCAAAAAAATATGCCTATTTTAGTGAAGACTGCTCAATTTTGGTCCTAACCGGATTGATGCCTAACTTTTTGTCAACTAGTTTTCTTCCCTCCCTTCCTATTTTATTTAACTCCAAACCTCTAAATAAGGTGTTTTGAAAGATTTTTCAAAGAGTTCACCTCTCTTTCATTTATTTCCACTTTGCCCTTGCTCGATGTACCGAAAAGTGCAACATTTAACGAAATGCGAGCTTCGGAACATCGTAGAAACTTTTTTCAAAAATATTTTGAAAAAGAGGGTTTTAAAGTCTAAAATAATTTTGGTCAAAATAGTTTTGGTCCAAAATGGGGTGTAAGGTTAGGATTTGAAGCTCCTCTTGCCGAAGAAATCGAACCTTTGCACAACATAACCTTCATCATCGAGCAATCAACCTGAGACCCCTAAGTCTTAAAGGCGGTCAAAAATGGGGTGTCTACACGCGCCTGCTCGAGCGTAGGAAATGCCACTCAAGTGTGAAAAACATCCCTCCAGTACTTTTGCAGACGTGCAAAGTACTAAGAGTTTGCAAATCTTGCTTGAGTGCAAGAAAGGCCGCTCGAGCGGAGGACTAGACAGCACAAGGTTTGAAAACCAAGCAATCAACCTATTCCAAACGCACACAACACGTCCAAATAACCAAATTTAAGGAGGAATAAAGTGAAAAGACAATGAACAACAATCATAAACCATAAACCTAAGTCTGGACCACCACAAGTGTCGGGTCAAAATTGGGATCGCTATAACCTTCCCTTCTTAAAGAATTTCATCCTCGAAATTTCAAATCAAGCTCCGAAATCATTCTTAAACCATTCACAACAATATTAGTATAGCAAATCCCACATCATAACCCATTCACCGGCCATGCATTTTTACCAACTCGATACACAAGTTCTAGTATCAAGCGTGCCAATTACAATTCTAAAAAAATTCACAATGTTTAAATCAAACCCAAGTTCTTTTCCAAACTTTATTCAATATATATACAATGTTCCCAAAAGTGATATGATACACACAATATTCCATATTCTAAAAACATAGACAATGCTTATACTGAATTCATGTTTCCAAACTCCCATACCATGTACAATGTTCTTATAATTTAAAACATATACAATGCTATTACATTTCATTAACATAATCAAAATCTCAACACATGCTTAGGCTTCAACAAATAAGTCCGGATATTTCTCTCAAACTTCCAATTCATGCTCCCAAGTCGCTTCCTTGACCCCGTGATGTTTCTACAATACTTTTACTAACAAAATTGTCTTGCCTCGCAAGACTTGGTCCCGGGTATCCAATCTCTCACCGGTCTTTCCTCATATGAGACATCCTCGTCTACCTTTAAGTCGGTCAAATCCAATACATGCGATGGATCCGACTCATACTTAAAAAGCATGCTAATATGAACCACATCATGGACTCCAGAAAGTTGTGGCAATAACGCTAAACGGTAAGCTACCTCTCTAATCCGATCAAGGATCTCAAAAGGCCGAATAAACTGAGGGGACAACTTGCTACTCTTCCCAAATCTCATCAAACCCCACCTAGGTAATATTTTCAAAAAGACATGATCTCTCACCTCAAAAGATAAAGGTCTCCTCCTACGGTCGGCATAACTTTTTTGGCAACTCTGAGCCGTAACCAACCTTTTACAAATAATTGCCACTTTCCCCGTCGTCTCCCGGACTAACTCCGGGCCCAACATAGGTGCATCACCCACCTCGACCCAACACATTGGAGATTTACATGGTCAACCATACAAGGCCTCAAACAGTGCCATGCCAATACTTGACTAGAAGCTATTGTTATAGGAAAACTCCACCAAGGGCAAATGCCTCTCCCATGAACCCTTGAAGTCAAGGACACAACCTCGAAGCATGTTCTCAAGAATCTGAATTGTACGCTCAGACTGCTCGTTAGTTTGAGGATGATACACAGTGCTAAAGGTTAATCTAGTGCCCAAGGCACTCTCCAAGCTCTGCCACAACCGAGTCAGGAAACATGTGTCTCTATCCCAAACAATCGTCACAGGGACCCCGTGCAACCTCATCATGTCCCTGATATACAAGTCGGCAAGATAGTCTACCGAATCACTCACGCACATAGGTATGAAGTGCGCAGACTTGATTAATTGATCCACTACCACCCAAATGGCATCAAGACCCCGTTGAGTCTTCAGAAGGCCCACAACAAAATCCATCGTGACATGCTTCCACTTCCATTCGGCTATAAGCAAGGGTTGCAACAAACACAGCCACATCCTTTTTCATATCTCTCCACCAAAACTGGCGACTTAGGTCATGATACATCTTTGTGCCTCCCGCATGCACCGCAAGGCGCGAATGGTGAAACTCTCAGAGTACTTCCTCTCAGTGAGACTCCGACACGAACAAACGATCACGGTATCTCACACTCTGGTCGGGATACACAGTCAAGCCTCTTTTTACCTTCCCACTGGAAATCTTCTCTCGAGGGGATTTTACCTCAAGGTCACCCTTCTGCGCTTCTAACACTCGATTCACAAGTATAGGTTGTGCAACCACTAAAAACAAGGCTGCAGACACAACAGACTCGCCAAGATGCAAGTCAAACTCCCCAAGAGCACCTAACATCTCCCATTCTCGGATGGCAATACAAGCTACATTGCTAATAGATTTCCTACTCAATGTATCGGCCACGACATTGGCCTTCCCGGGATGATAATGGAACTTGAAGTCATAATCCTCTATAAACTCCATCTACCTCCTCTGTCTCAAATTCAAGTCTTTCTGTGTAAACAAATATTTGTGCTCTTGTGATCGAAAATATCTCAAATCTCTCACCATACAGATAATGCCTCCAAATCTTTAAGGCAAAGATCACTGCCGCTAACTCTAAGTCGTAAGTAGGGTAATTCCTCTCATGTGTTTTCAACTGCCGCGAGCCATAGGCTACTATCTTTCTCTCTTGCATCAACACACAAACCAAACCTTCCGGTGAAGCATCACAATAAATTGAATAACCCAAATCCCTTTCCAAAATAATTAAGACTAGAGCAGTGGTAAGTCTAACCTTAAGCTCTTGAAATGAATTCTCACAGGTCTTATTCCACACAAACTTGACTCATTTCCTCATCAATCTAGTCAATGGTGAGACTAGCCTAAAGAAATCCTTCACAAACCTCCAATAATACCCGACCAACCCCAGGAAACTACAGATCTCAAAAGCATTCTTAGGTTGTTTCCAATCTTGAACTGCCTCTATCTTGAATGAGTCTACAGCCACCCCTTCCCCGGATACCACATGTCCCAAGAACTTAACCTCTTTCAGTTAGAATTCACATTTTCCAAACATAGCATATAGCTTGTGGGCTCTAAGTAACTCAAGTACTATTTCCTAGTGTTTTTCGTGCTCCTCCTCAGAGGGTGAGTAAATCAAGATGTCGTCCACAAAGATGACCACAAAGCGGTCTAGAAACTCACGGAAGATCCGATTCATCAAATCTATAAATACGGCGGTGCATTGGTCAGCCCAAAAGGCATCACTAGGAACTCGTAATGGCCATACTGCATAGGGAATGCCATCTTTGGGATGTCCTCCTCCCTCACTCTTAACTGATGATAACCCGATCTCAGGCCTATCTTCGAGAAGCAACAAGATCCCTTCAATTGATCAAACAGATCATCTATACAAGGCATTGAGTACTTGTTCTTGATAGTTGTCCGGCTTATCTTTCGATAATTAATACAAAGTCGCAACGTTCTATCTTTCTTTTTGGCAAACAGAGCCAGTGTTCCCCACGGTGAAGTACTAGGGCGAATGAAACCCTTATCTAATAATTCCTGGAGTTGAATCTTCAACTCACTCAACTCGCCAAGTGCAAACCTATACGGTGCCATAGAAATTGGTGTCGTACTGAGCACTAAGTCAATAGAGAACTTGATCTCTCGGTGAGGTGGAAAACTAATAAGATCCTCGGGAAAGACATCGGGGTATTCACAATCCACCCTTGGCAACTCAACCGGGACTTCATCACATTCACTACTCAAGAAGTTAGCAGGGAGGCAACTAAGCTCACTCCATCCGGGCGGATCATATATCAGCAATAAAACTTTATCCACCCAGTCCTCCAAGAAATAAAAGCAGTCACCGCTTAGGGTACATACAGTAACCCTCTGACAGTAGCAATCTATAATAGTTCGATATGACGATAACCAGTCTATACCCAAAATAACATCAAAACTAGACATTTCGATCAATACAGATGCAAATGGAAGTCGACGACTGGCAACCTCTATGTCACAACCCCAACATCCCTGTTTCAAAATAACCTCACCACCGATAAGCGACTCCATACAGATAGGAGATGCTAACCAAGCCAACTCTAACCCCAAAACCGATACAAATGCTAACAAGATAATGAATGGGATGCACTCATATCAATCAACACATTAGAAATTGAATTGCAAAACAAGAAAGTACCTATTACAACAGAAGGCGCTAGTACTAGATTTGGCGCGGTAACAGCATACACACGCCCCGTAAGACTCTAATCTACCTACTCACCCCTTAGAGCATAGGATTGGTGCACTGACTGAGCCGAAGAGGCTCCCTAATTGGCCCTCGAGGCCGTCCGCAGCATCGGTGGCTCTATATCTGTCTCGAACCAGACATACCAGGTGTGCCACCCAACTGTGGGCAAAATCTCTTTAGGTGACCCGCCTGTCCACATTGATAACATGTGAGCGGTTGCACTCTCCCTTGACTCTGGCTTTGAGAACGAGCTGAAGATGAAGCTGCTCGCTATCCTCTTCCTCTCTATAGGCAAGTTGGAGACTTGTGACTCAACTGGCCACACTTGTAACAAGTGAAATCCCCCTAACCACCTCTTCCAGAACCCAAACTCGGTACTTGAAAGGTAGACCTTAACTCAGACTCCTCGATGCTAAGGATTAGAACCTCTCGCCTCTTACCGCCCCTTTAGGCATCCCGACTTTTCTAGAGCCCTTATCCTCTCTCTCCTCCTCCATCTCGTGATCACAATCTCAAGATGAGCCGCTGCCTCCACAAGGCGTCCGTAATCTCTAATTATCGAACCAGCCACCTTAAACATTAGCCCAGTCCTCAACCATTTCTCAAACTCCAAGCAACGGCGTTCCTCAGTTGCCACAAGCTCGGGTGCAAACCTAGACAAGCTAGTAAATGTGGCTTCGAACTCTGCCACAGGTGTGTTCAACTGCACCAACTTTGTGAACTGGTCTCTCAACTTCTCCCTAATCGTGGATGGTAAAAACTTCTCCTAGAAAGCGCTGACAAAAGCCTCCCAAGTCACCCCAATGCGCCCATGCGTATACTTTTACCACTGACCCGTATCCCCTTTCAACTGGAAAGATGCCAAGGTCACCCTCAACTGGTTGTTCTTGATGCCAAGCATCTCCAACGTCTTCACTATCTATTCTAGCCACTCATCTACCTTTAGTGGCTCCTTAGGATCACCCAAAAACTTGTCTGGATTCGACCGGAAAAACTCCATCTTTAAAAAAGATGGACTTGCCTCAATTACTTGGGCCTAGACTTGATTCTCAAATTCAAGAATGTCCATGTACTCGCAATGTCAGCCCATTTCAAGAGCTAAGGCGCTTGGCTCGCCGACCAACTGGTTCAGCCACGTTGGCCTGACCAACACCCTCCTCCCTGCTGCAATATTATCCGTACATCAAGATCTCCTGCCATCTAGGCCTACCACGCCTACCATCGCGTCCACGTCCTAACAACCTAACAAAGGAAATAAATGTTCTGAAGCTAACTCACTCGCATCCTAATACGATGGACAAGAATAATTCACTCCACGTAAGCACGTATTCATATAAACACATATGAATTTTATTTCTGGATAATGACCGCTGGCTGCTGCGTGAGTCCCAATTAGAAATAGCAGTGATCAAGTGCTCTTCTAACAGGACTTCTAGGAACCTGTGGACTCAATCAACATCCTAGAAATTTAATCCCATGCTGATATAATCACATAAGCATGTTATTATATAAGCACATATCGTCCATACTTAAGACCCTAACAAATGAGACAAACCGATTGTGGTACTAACCACTTCCTACGTCCCCAAAGTATTCAAACCCAGTACGCTCTAATACCAAGTTGTAACACCATCAAAATAATACTATAAATCCAACTCATAAGAGAAGTAATAATAAAACGATATGCCTTCATTAATTAGAGTTCGTAGTACAAAAGATAATACATGCAACATACAATCATAAATGTTCATCCTGAATCTATAGCATGCAATACCAATTAATAATCAACAAAATAAATGTCGTAAGGGCTTACATCTTTCCAAGACGTTACTTGGTTACAACAAAAGAGAGAGTCATAAGCTCTGTACATATAAAGCCCTCAGCTTGAATAAGCATTAAGTACAAAACAACAAAATAGAGCATCCAACTCCTAGGTCCTCCCAAGCTACATCCTTCGAGGAAGCATATCACCGACACCTGAAAATGGTTTCCCAAAGTAGGGTGAGCCAAAGCCTAGTAAAAACAATCTAACACAGAATATGAGAATTAACAAGATATAAGTATGATACACATGTTCATTATCCAATGACAAAATCATTATAACTCTTTTCCAAAGCCATGCTATACCAAACTTGCTTCTAAATTAGTTCATTTTGGTTCATTATATACATCTATTTCATTCAACCCATCAACAAAGATTACACCTCTCAAGTTTCCAATAGATGACATCATCATACAAATACATTCACTTCTATTTGTCATTTTACAAAAATTTTGTCCGCAGGAATTGGCACCCACGTATACAAATGGTTTTTGGGACTTTCACCCTAGACACACAGGCCAACTTAATTCAATGGAGTCCATCTCCTTTCTTCTTCTCAAAATATGGAGTACATCTCATTTCTCCTCCCAAATATCATACATAGACAATGTATATCATTTATAATCATATTCAATGATAATGGTTAAAGGATTAATTTCAATTCACCTAATCCACATGCAATGCCTACAACAATCATGGTTATCCTCCACTGATAACCCAAAGCAGTTATCTCTAAACAGATATACAATCTTTATAACAGATAAATCATCAAATTTCCATAGGTGAGTGATCGAGCAAATCCAACAACACCATTCATGTACACAACCTCCCGATTCCATATTCTCCATATCAATTTCATTATTTGTACAAAATAATTATACAAAACATTTTAATGCAAAACTCCTCATTTTCCAAATATTAACCCAAAGGCCAAAATCAACTATTTTGACACAAAATAATCTTACATCCAAACCCCATAATCATTTATACAACACCCACATAAAAACCCATATTTTCAAACTTCAACACAAACCCTAGGTTTGCTTAAAACATGCCCAAATCCCACCATTTTCACACAACAACCCATAATCAAGTTAAAACTCATATTAAGGTGTAGAGAGTCCCTACCACAAGTTTAGAAGACCAATGGAGCAAGCACAAAACTCCAACGACGCTAAAACCAAATTTCAATCGGATCAAAGTGAAGCTCCCAAGATGCTCTACCCTTTTTCCAAAGACACTAGGCCGGAGAGATCAACGGATCTAGGAGAAAATGTAGAGAGAGAGTGAGTATTTAGAGAGAGAGTCTCACTTTAGGGTTTTTGGAGGTGAAGATTTGAAAAAGTGGTGTAAAAAGTCATTTTCGCAATCTGATATACGCACAGTCCGCTCAAGCGCAAGAGTTGACGCATCAGACACAATAAGTTGTTCCGCTTGAGCGCAAGAAGTTTCGCTCAAGCACAGAATACACAGCCCAAAGAATTTTTGCAGACAATGTAAAAACCGCCGAGCTCAAGAAAGGTCGCCAGCACCTACCCACTCGAGCGTAGAAAACATGCCTCTAGTACTTTTGTAGACATGCAAAGTATTGAAAGTTTACAAATCCTCTCGAGCATAAGAAAGGCCGCTTGAGCGGAGGACCAAAATTCTAGGCTGTATAAGGTTTGAAAACCAAGCAACCAACCTGTTCCAAACGCACTCAATACGTCCAAATAACCAAATTTAAGAAGGAATAAAGAGAAAAGACAATGAACAACAATCATAAACCATAAACTTGAGTTCGGACCACCACAAGTGTCGGGTCAAAACTAGGATCGCTATACTTAATCAGCATTCGTACAGGGACAAAAAATTTTGGATGGAGTGTTGATCGCTAATGAAATAGTTGATAGTTGGAAAAGGAATAAGAAGAAAGGCATTGCCCTAAAATTTAACTTTGAGAAAGCCTATTACTTAATTAATTGGGAAATTCTTTTCTCTATGCTTTCAAATTTTGGGTTTAGCGGTAATTGGATCAGTTGGATGAGAGAGTGTGTATCTTTCGCCAAAATATCTATCTTGGTTAATGGATCACCAATATCTATGTTCAGTCCTTAAAGAGGACTTAGACAAGGTGATGCATTATCACCATTTCTTTTTAATATTGTGGTTGAGGGACTTAGCATTCTGTTGGTTAGAGCTTTACAAATGGGTTTGATTAAATGGGCAGTTGTAGGCTCAAATGATCTCAAGATCACTCATCTTTAGTTTGTAGATGACACAATACTATTTTGTGAGGCAAAATGAGAAGAGATAGTTAACATCAAAAGAATTTTGTATGTTTTGAAATATTTTAAGGGCTGAAGATTAATTATCATAAGAGTGTGGTATATGGGATTGGGATTGGGATCAATGATGAACTTACTTAGGATTTTGTTGCCAAATTGAATCGTTTACATCAAAAACTGCCATTAAAATACTTGGGACTCTCTTTGGGAGCTAGTCCAAAAAGAATAAGGACTTGCCAACCAGTGATTGACAAATGCAAACAAAAGTTGGCTTCTTAGAAGAGGAAATTCTTATCCTTTGCAGGTAGGTTGACATTGATAAAATCTACCTATCTTTGTTTAAGATGGCAGAAGGGGTTGCAAAAGAGATTGATATAATCTAGTCTAACTTCGTATGGGGAGGTGATGAGCTTAGAAGGAAAATCCATCAGGTTAAATGGGAGGACATTTCACAAAGCAAAAGTCAAAGGGGCTTAGGAATTGTAACGCCCCAAAATAATAACAGTAATCCATCTCAATACATTTAATATAAATGCAACATGTTAAACACTAACCTTTCATTTATACTCCTTGATCATACAAAAGATGACATATGTGCATATAAATTCATAAATTCTAGATCCTGAATTTATAGCATATGACATGTGTACAAGAATTGAAATAAAAGGATAATAAAGTAATTTTATGCCCTAATGGCTACATCTTTCCAAGTCAATACTTGAGTACAACAAAATGAGTTCAACTCAATACAGTTAAAGCTGATGCCTTGTACAAAAATAATTACATCAAAAGAAAAAAACAAAAGAAGATCTTGGCTCCAAGTCCTCCCAAACTATGTCCTTGGTGGAGGCATATCATCAACGCCTGAAAGTTGTTTTCCACATAGGGTGAGCTAAAGCTCAATAGAGATACTTTAACACAATGTATAAATCTTAACAAAGTCATAAGGTGAATACATATGTATGCCATTTATCAAATGTTTTACATTTCCTTTTTCAAACAATGCAATGTTAGGATTGTATAACAATTCATGAAAATCTCCTATTTATATCAGAAAATAAGGCAATGAATACAAAACACTGAGAATCTCTAGGAAAGTGTCTGCCAGTAGGCTTTTACCGAAACTAACTGGAAGGATTGGCACCTAATCGCGTGGGTTCCTGAACTTTCACCAAGGAAACACAAGCCAACAATATAAACTACAACCACACCTCCTGACCAGATTTACCAAGGTATTGACCCCATTTTCTAAAAAATAATACATTTTAAATGTTCAACTATGAAACAATGCTTGATGCATAATGTATAAGAAATTAGTTTCAATTTAACTTAATCCTCATGCAATTTCAACAACAATCAAGACTATCCTCCACCTATAGCCCAAACATATATTTTTACTCAATAGATAATTTTCCAATAAAAGATGTAGGCTCATCATTTTCAAAATGAGAGCAATACTACATATCCAACTCCACTATGATCATCAACAGATACATTCATTTTATCTTTTTAAAACCCAACATCTTTTTCCTTTTTTCTTCTATAAACCACATATCTATGATTCTTGATCAAAAGCTCTTTTACTTTCAAAATCACATTTAATTAAAGAATTTCTAACATTTCAACATATCTCAACAATAAACACCCTCCCCACAACCTTTCTTAATCATTCATTTAAAAATCCATCTTTTATATTTCAAAATCAAACCAAGTTTGACCCAAAATCTCTAAATCACTAAATCCTTTAAAAGAGCAAATAACTAAGCTAAGAATCATACAAGAGGTTGAAGAAATCCCTACCTTAAGAGTAGAAGAGGAAGAGAGCAAGAGTGAAACTTTAGCAAAGCTGAAAATGAGATCCTCTCTGATTATATTGAAACTTTTGATGAGCTCTACCTTTTTCTCCGAAGAGTATTGGTGGTGAAATCAATGAATGGTGGAGTATTTGAGGTATTAAGCAAGAACTAGAGAGAGAAGGTGAAAAACTAGGGTTTTGGAATGTTTTAGAGAGAGAGGAATGAAAAAGTGATTCAAAAATCCCTTTTCTCGAACTGATATATGCGCAGATCACTTGAGCGAGCCAAACAACGCTCGAGCGTACAATGATCCATTCCCAGAAGTTTTGTAGACTAAATAAAACCGCTCGAGTGCAAGAAAGACCGTTTGAGTGAACAACACCCTAATCCTAGAAGTTTTGCAGGCCTGCAAAAAATACTAGAAGATCTCAAAGACTGCTTGAGCGACCAAAACACCGCTAGAGCAAATAAGCAAAAAATAGAACACTAACTCTTTTGACAAACTAACTTGCAACCTGCTGCAAACACAAACCAATAATCCCAACTCAACTACCAACAAGACAATAAAGATATGAACAACAGTTAAATGCATGAAATCCCATATCTAAGAATGCAAAATGGGTCGGGTCTAAACCGAAATTGTTATAATCTTCCTCCTTTCAGAAATTTCATCCCCGAAATTTAAAACAAACCAATAATCACTGGGTTTCAATTTTATTGATCACCAACATTAATAAAGATGATAAAATAAAGTCATTCAGTACCAAAAACTATAATTCAATTTTCCAAAACATTTACAATGTTTTACATATTACATTATGAATACGATTTTCAATACATGTCTCATATATTAAAAAATAGGTCCGGATATTTCTGATGGACTTCTACCTCCGTTCCCAAGTCACCTCCTCAACTCCATGGTGTCGCCACAACACCTTAACCAATGGGATGGTCTTGCCCCTCAAGACTTGATCCTGAGTATCTATCACCGACTCGTCTCTTCGTACGAGGCATCCTCATCTACCTCTAACTCGGTCCAATCCAGCACGTGTGAAGGATCGAGCTCATATTTTCAGAGCATACAAATGTGAAACAAGTTGTGAACCCCAGAAAGTTAGAACGGCAAGGCCAAATGGTAAGCTACCTCCCCAATGCGTTCTAAAATATCAAAAGACCCAATAAATCCAAGAGACAACTCCTCGCTTTTCCCAAATCTCATCAAACCTCGCCTCAGTGATATCTCCTAAAATACGTGATCCTCCACCTTAAATGACAAGGGCCTCCTTCTAAGGTCGGCATAACTCTTCTGGTGATTTTGAACTGAAACCAACCTCTTACAAATAAGCGCAATCTTCTCCATAGTTTTTTGGACTAACTCTGGACCTAACATAGGTGCATCACCCACTTCAACCTAACATACAGGAGATCTATATGGTTTTCCATACAGGGCCTCAAAAGGTGCCAAACTAATACTTGCCCGAAAGCTATTATTGTAGACGAATTCCACCAATGGCAAGTGCCTCTCCCATGACCCCTTAAAATCAAGAACGCAAGCCTGAAATATGTCCTCTAACATCTAAATGGTGCGCTTAGACTGCTCATTAGTCTGAGGATGATAGGCGGTACTAAAAGTCAACTTGGTGCCTAAGGCACCTTGTAGGCTCTACCACAACTGAGCCAGAAACGTGATCCTCGTCAAGCAATAGTCATCGAACTGCGTGAAGTCGCTATATCTCTAACATACAAGTTAGCAAGATAATCTATCGATGCGCATAGGTATAAAGTGTGTAGATTTGATTAACCGGTTGACTACTACCTGTAGCTCGACTTTTTTGTGCCTCATTTCGGAAGTTGAAATAAGCCTTACAGTATCAGACTTCTGCGGTTCTGAATCTAATTCCACAAGTGCAATGTGAAATAGATAAACACCAAAGAGTCCAAATCCGGCAAATCTTTTGAAAAATCACTTTTGAATCAAATTGCCAAAAATGGACTGCTTTGCCAGATATAGAGCCGCTACCTAAATATTTTGTTTTTGAAAAATTTAGGAAACCCATGACTCGTGCCAAAGGCCACGTGTCCGTCATCACCAAGATTGTCTTGGCTCGAGAACTTAGGTATGAGAGGAGAAGGTCAAGAATTGAGCACCCTCGCTCGCCCGATCAAAGATCGGCCACTACTAATCATGATATGAATCTTATGTACATTATATGCTCTTGTTCTAGTTTGTTAGGCTAGCATTTACTATGTGATGCACACACACAAGTATAGACTAAAATTGCAAGAATTGGAACATCTCAATTCATGTTTGTTTTTGAAATTGTTTCGAATATGTAACACTTAAAAAAGTGATCGCATAAAAACATTACTTAAATTATTCCAATTCAAGCAATAAGCCTTCATCCACAGGCATTCAGGCAGTTTATCAATTAATCATTTAGTCTTATGGCAAGCATGCTAAACATGGCAACAATCAGATTCGTGCAATATGCTAAAGCGAGTAAATGCTCACCTAATACTCCAAGCCAAAAATAAAAATAAGTTAGAAAAATGTGATTCCTAACTATGCGATATGACTAATGCAACACATGCAATATGCAATCTAAATAGGCTCGCCACTTAACATGGCATATGAATTGATTAAATAACATGCGGTCTAAGCGCCAGATTCAAAGAAGTATTGAACTAACGATGTAGTTAGAAAGATGAATCGAGCCTCTGCATGCAATACAAATGGATGCAAACATGAGTAATACTAAACGAAACATGATATCCTTAAACTAACCATCATAAGCTAGTAAATAAAAGGGAAAAAGACGTGGGGTTGGAAGACATACACGTTATTACAACATTGCACTCTCACGAAGGAGAGTCCGAATAAACTAACTAACTAATTAAAGCTAAACTAATTAAGCTAATTATTACAAAACAAATGAAATTAGCTAAACTACTTAACTAATATTACAACAAATGAATTAACTAACAATTCTAGTTAACTAAAATAATTACAAGATCAAATCTAACAACTAGTTAACTAACTAATTAATTACAACATATCACAAAATTAACTAGCTACAACTAATTAATTACAACAAATATCTAAGCTAAATATTTAAACTTAAATATGCTCAGAATGCAAGGGATGCTCATGCGTGTGCTCAGTTTCCACCGAAAAGCCACTGTTTTGCTTCTGGAAAGCCTCTGTTGCGCAATAGAACACTAACACTGTTGCCCACTTCCAAAATAACTCTGCTTTGCCTCACAAACACACTGTTGAATTTTACATCAGTGGCCAGTTGCCGGTCACCAGTGATGGTCGGCCATGGAAAGTGGCCTACCGGCCACTACTGCCCAGTTCATCTTGCTGCAACAAAGAACAAACAGAGCATGCACAGGGTATTTTCAAGGATTTGTTTGCACAACTCGCCCTTCTTTTTTATGAACAAATCAAAGAAGTAATGAACTTGGTTCACAAACCATCAACTCAAGCAATTTCATTGCATGATGGCTTATGAACCAAAGTGTGCAATTTGAAAAAATGCAACAAAATGAGACTCTCAAAACCACCTCTATATCATAGAAGATCAAGGGAAGTAGTGACCTTGGAAACTTGAATCATTTCATTACTAATGAGAATGAAATGCCTCAAGTTTCCATGTGTTCAATTAACATCTGATTGGACACAATACTTAATTCTCATCTTGCACCATTTTAGTCTCATTTTATTATTCCATTTTAGATTACCAACCATCCTTTAATTCATTGAGTCCAAAGGGTGAAGTTAAGTCCTCTGATGGAATGAAGTACCAAATCAAGAGTTAACTTAAGACATGAAAGAGATGCCATGCCATTGATAATGAACCCCTAAAAGGGATTAAACCATTAAGCATGACAACCTTAATCTCATGCTTAAAAGAACAAGAGGCTTGAACCACTTTCAAAGAAAAAAAAAAGCCAAGAAAGGAAGGAGGTTGCAGGGATTATTAGTGCTGAAAACAAGTAAGAAAAGCATAAATAAATGCTATTAACTCAAATGAGATGGTGTCTAAGGCCTAAAACACCAAACTCATGAGAACTATTACACTACAAGCATGCAAAACAAAGCTCAAATGTAACTACCACTCAAAAAAAGTGCTAAAACAAGTCTAATACAGTTCTAAAACATGCTGGAATTGAGCTAAAAATAGCTAGATTAATAAGCTTAAATATAGAGCATGCTAGGCTAGCAAGCAAGACACAAGGAGGGGAGGATAATCCCTCTAATTTTGGACTTCAAAATAGGATTTTAGCCACTGAAATAACTATGAAAATCAGTGTTTAAAAGCTTGGAAAAAGATAGTAAAAGGGTGGGAAACACAAGGGCAAAGGCCTCCAAAACAAGATATAAAAAAGGGTGAACCACCCCCTAACCTTTAATGGCCTTAAACCCAAGCTTCAGCCCCAAAAAAACACAGAGTTTTGACAGCCTAAAACAATGGGAAAATAGTAAGAAAAAAAGTAGAGAAAGCAAGTAAATAGGTAAAGCCTTATACCTCTTGAAGAAAAAAAGCAATTCCAAGCAACAAAACCAAGTAAACACATCGTCTAGAGCTCAACCCAAGTTCAAGAATACCTCAACTCAAAGATGAGAATATTTGGTCAAGGGTGTATAGGCAAAGGTTGAAGATTTGGAGGCTAAAGTGTAGAGATTTGCTAGAGAGAGACAATTGTAGAGAGAAAGGAAAATTTTTTATCTCAAAATTTTCTAACCTTAAAACATGAGAGAGGGGGCTCCTATATATAGAAAACATGAAATTCCCTCAAGGAGATCCAGCTCTACACGTGGGGATAGATGCATGCATCTGTGCAAACAGCTGGCACAGCTGGCATGAAATATCTACAAAATACACTGGTGGCCGGTAGCCCAATAAGGTGGCCGGCAGCCCACCAAAAGTTGCAGGCTTGAAAAGCATAGGGTTTAGTCCAAAAACAGGGCAACAGATGTGTAGGGTTTGAAAGGCTCGAAGTTGTGGCATTCCGCTGAGGACTTCGAGCACTTGGCAAGAAAATAAACTCATCATCGGGTGTGCATGCAATGGTGTCCAAGTCGTAAGGGCCATCAAAAATAGGGTGTCTACACTACCCCTATGGCATCATTACCTTGTTGAGTCCTCGGAAGACCTATAACAAAACCCATTGTGACATGCTCCCACTTCCACTCAGTTATAAGCAAAGGTTGTGACAATTCTGTTGATCGCTGATGCATGGCCTTCACTTGTTGACAAGTAAGGCACATCGAAACAAACAGGGCTACATCTCTCTTCATCCCCCTCCACCAAACCTGGCAATTGAGGTCGTAATACATCTTTGTGCCTCTCAAGTGTACCGTAAGGCATGAATGATGGAACTCTCGGAGTATCTCATTTCTATAAGATTTTGGTGTGTAAAGTCAGTCTAAATATGTTACACTCAAATCAGAGTAAACATTCAAGCCTTTCTCTACCTTCCCACTAGATATCTTCTCTCGGATAGTCTCTATTTCAAGATTACCCTGTTGTGCCTCTATGACCCGGCTAACTAGGGTAGGTTATGCAACTGCGGTAAATAAGGTGGCCAACTTAACGGATTCGCCCAATTGCAAGTTAAACTCGCCAATAGTGCCCAATATCTCCCATTTTCGAATGGCGATACTAGCTACACTACTTATGAATTTCCTACTCAAAGCATTTGCTACTACATTGGCCTTTCTCGGATGATAGTGTAACTCGAAATCATAATTCTTCAAGAACCCCATCCACCTCATCTACCTCAAATTCAAGTCCTTCTGTGAAAACAAGTACTTCAAACTCTTATGATCAAAAAACACCTCAAATCTCTCCCTATATAGGTAATGCCTCCAGATCTTCAAGGAAAAAATCACCGCCGCTAACTCTAGATCGTGGGTGGGATAATTTCTCTCATGTGTTTTCAACTGTCGTGAACCATACGCTACTATCTTCCCCTCTTGCATCAATATACGATAAACCTTCAGCCGAAGCATCACAATAAACTAAATAACCCAAACCTCTCTCTCAAATAATCAAAATTGGAGCAATGGTGAGTCTAACCTTAAGTTCTTGAAATGACTTTTCACAAGTCTCACTCCATATGAATTTGATTTCTTTCCTTGTCAATCTAGTCAATGGTGAGGCCAATCTAGAGAAATCCTTCACAAAACGTCTATAATACCCAACTAAGCCTAAGAAACTCCAAATCTCAAAGGCATTCTCGTGTTGTTCCCAATCTTGCATTAAGGCCTATCTTAGATGAATCCATGGTCATCCCTTCTCCGCACACCACATGGCCTAAAAACTTAACGGTTGAGCCAAAACTCACACTTCCCAAACTTAGCATATAACTGATGTGTTCTAAGCAACTCAAGTACAACTTGCAAGTGTTCCTCGTGTTCCTCTTCGGAGGGTGAGTAAACTAGGATGTTGTTGACAAAGACAACCAGGAATTGATCTAAGAACTCATGAAAGACATGATTCATCAAGTCCATAAACAAAGCCAGTGCGTTGGTCAACCCAAAAGGCATCACTAAGAACTCATAATGGCCATATCGCGTACAAAATGTTGTTTTCTGAATATCCTCATCCTTCACCCTTAACTGGTGATAACCCTATCTCAAATCAATCTTAGAAAAATAACGAGACCCCTTCAACTGGTCAAACAGGTCATTTATTCATGGTAGTAGGTACTTGTTCTTAACAGTTACTCGGCTTAACTTTCGATAATCGATGCATAATCGCAATGTGCCATCTTTCTTCTTAGCAAAGAGAGTCGGTGCTCCCCAAGGTCATGTAATAGAGAAAATGAAGCACTTATCGAACAAGTCTTGAAGTTGTATCTTTGACTCACACACTCGGCTAGTACAAACTTATATGCCACAAAAATCAGAGCCATGCCTGGCACTAAGTCAATTGAGAACCTAATATCTCTACGTAGTGGCAATGTTGTTCTAGAAAAACATCTAGATATTCTCGAATTACCCTCGGTAATTCACCCCGGATTATACTACCCTCATCAGCTACCATGATGGCAAAAAGAAAACTTAACTCTTCTTGACACTTAAGGTCAAATAACGGAGGGATAGGACTAACACCATGGTCACACATGAAGTAAAAGCATTCCCCCGATGGCATACATACGGATACCCTCCTATGATGGCAATCTATCAAGGCCCGATAATGAGTCAACCAATCTATACATGGAATTACGCCAAAAGAATGCATGTCAAGAAGAATAAAATCGAAAAGAGTTGATTTATCCACCTCGATCTCACAAGAGTGACATACTCGACCCTATGCCACTCTACCCTCAACAGGTGTCTCAACCAAAAGAGAAGACTCCAATAATTCAAACTCCAAACCGAAAGTGGATACAAAAGAAGACGATATGAATAAATGAGATGCACCAGTATTAATCAACACATTGGCAATAGAGTTGAATAACAAAAAGCTACCTCTCACTACGGAAGGTGTTGGCAACTAATTCGGTGTGGTAACAGTATGCACACGCCCTGAAGGCTACTGCTTTACCTTTTCACCCCTCGGAGTATAGGCCTAATACACAGATTGAGCCAAAATGGCTTCCTGATTGGCCTTCGAGGCATGTGTTAACTGTGTTGGCTGATAGCTCTGTGTCTGCCTCAAACCAGATGCACTAGCTATGCTACAAGACTGAAGGCAAAACCTCCTCATGTGCCCTAACTGGCTACACTAATAACAGGTAGGCGACTGATCTCTCCCTTGACTCTGGTTCTGAGGATGAGCCGAAGACGGTGCACACTGTTACCCTCCTTCCCTCTATAGGCAAACTAAAGATTTGTGGCCTAATTGACTACATTTGAAACAAGTGAACCCTCCATGGTTACCTCTCCCCGAACCCAAACTTGGTATTGAAAAAGTAGATCTAGACTGTGCAGGCTGGTATTGTTGTGGAATGGAACCTTCTTTGTCGTTTGTTGTCTCTAGTGTCCCCCTAAACATCTTGAGACCTCTGCTTGGAGCCCCTCATCCGCTCATCTTCTACTTGGATCATGGTCTCTAAGTTGGCCGCTGACTCCACAAGATGGCCGTAATTCCAAATCATTGACCCAGCCACCTTGAAAAGGAGCCCAATCCTCAACATCTTCTCGAACTCGATGTGATGGCGTTCCTCCATCACCACAAGTTCCAGTGCAAACCTTAATAAACTAGTAAAAGTCGCCTCAAACTCAGCTACTGGTATGTTAAGCTGCTTAAGCTTCAGGAACTGATCTATTAACTTCTCTCCAGTTGTGAGTGGCAAAAACTTATCCTAGAAGGGACTCACAAAAGCCTCCTAAGTTACCCTAATACGTCATCGCACATACTTTCATCGCTAACCCACATCACCCTTCAGCTGGAAAGATGCCAAGGTCACCGTCAAACTATCATCCTCAATTCTAATCATCTCGAATGTCTTTATCATCTACTCTAGCCACTCATCAGCTTTCAGTGGCTCTTTGATATCTCTTAAAAACTCATCCGGATTTGATCGAAAGAACTCCCTGTTTAGAAAAGATGGCCCTGTTTTTGCAACATGGTCCTGGACTTGATTCTCAGTCCTGAGAATGATTATAGATCCTCGCAGCAACAACCATTTCATGGGCTAAGGCGCCCATGGCTTGTTGACCTACTAGTTCGCCACGTTTGGCTGACCAACTCTCTTTTTGCAAAGAGACTTTCATATGGTATTGGTACCTCTTGCCACCGGCCTACCACGCCTACCACCACCACGCCCACGCCCGCACATCCTAATAACGTATAACATGATAGATAAATAAAGTTACAAATGTGCCAAAGCTAATTCACTCACATCCTAATAGGTAGATAACAAGTAATTCACTCCATATAAGCATCAAACCATATAATCAAAAATGAATTTCCTTTCTAGATAATTAATTGTTCCACAATGTTACCAGAGTTCCAATTACAACAACCAAAGGATCAAGTGCCTTTAATCAGGACTTTTAGAAACTTGTAGATCTAATCAATATCTTAGAAACTAAATCCTATACTATCTAGTCACATAAACATGTTATCACACAGAATCCAGTCTACTTAATACTATCTAGCAAGACAAATCCATTGTGGCAAAAACCACATCCCACGATACCAAAGTATTCAAACCCAACAACTCGATACCAAGTTATAACACCCCAAAATAATAACAACAACCCATAAATGCATTTAATATAAACACAACTTGTGAAACAATAACCTTTCATTTATACTCCTTTGAACATACAAAAGACTACATGTGCATGTATAAATTTATAAATCCTAGATCCCTAATCTATAGCATATGACATGTGTAAAAGAATTGAAATAAAAAGAGAATCAAGTACTCTTAGCATAATGTATATATCTTAACAAAGTCATAAGGTAAATGCATAAGTATGCCATTTTATCAAACGCTTTACATTTCTTTTCAAGCAATGCAATGTCAAGATTATATAACAATTAATTAAAATCTCGCTTTTATATAAGAAAACAACTAGAATTCTAGTACGTATTCCGCCAAGAAGCTTATATGCAAGCACTACTAAAGCTATTTCAATTGATTAACCGAAAGGATCAAGACCCAACCGCGGTATTTGGATTTTCACCAAGGACACATGTGCCAACAACATAAACCACAACCACCCCCTAAATAGATTCACCAAGGTATTGACTATTTTTCTAAAAATAATACATTTTCAATGCTAGAGTATAAAGCCATGCTTGATGCACAATGTATGAGAAATTAGTTTCAATTTAACCTAATCCTCATGCAATTTCTACAACAATCAATATTATTTTCCACTTATAGCCCAAACATATATTTCTACACAACAAAAAAATTTTCAATAAAAGATATAATCTCATCATTTTCAAAATTGAAGTTTATATTACATATCCAACTCCACGTATACATTCATTTCATCTTTCAAAACCCAACATCTTTTTCTTTTTTTTTCTTCTATAAACCACATCTCATAATTCTCGATCAAAAACTCTTTACTTTCAAAATCACATTTAAGTAAAGAATTTCTAACATTTCAACATATCTCAACAATAAACACCTCCTACAACCTTTCTCAAGTACCCATTTAAAATCCTCTTCTATATTTCAAAATTAAACCCAAAATTTAACCCAAAATTCCCAAATCACTAAATCCTTTTTAAAGAGAAAATACTAAGCTAAGAGTCATATTAAAGGTTGAAGATATCACTACCTTAAGAGTAAAAGAAGAAGAGAGTAAGAGTGAAATTTTGACAAAGACAAAAATGAGATCCTCTTCAATTAGATTGAAGTTGATGAGCTCTACCTTTTTCTCCAAAGAGCAATGGTGAGAAATCAGTGGATGATGGAGTATTTGAGGTTTTAAGCAAAAATTAGAGAAAGAAAGTGAAAAACTAGGGTTTTGGAATATTTTAGGGAGAAAGAGGAATGAAAAAGTGATTCAAAAATCCATTTTTCTAAACTAATATACGCTCAAACCAATTGAGGACCAAACACCAACGAAAGCATCAAAGATAATAAGTGACACCACTGAAATGCGACCAAAACACCGCTTGAGCCATAATGACCCTTCCTAAACGCTTTTAGACTAAAAAGACCGCCGAGCGTAACAACACCCTACTCCCATAAATTTTGTAGGCTCGCAAAAAATACTAGATGATCTTAAAGACCACTCAAGTGACCAAAACATTGCTTTGTTTAACAAGGTAATTTTAACAAAGAATCCTTTTTCAAAAACTAACTCCAACTTGTTTCAAGGCAACCAACAATCCCAAATCAACTACCAACATGATGATAAAGATATGAACAATAGTTAAATGTACGTAATCCCGTATCTAAGAATATGAAATGGGCTCTGCCCAAACTAAAACCGTTATAGGAATTAGAAAGGTTAGACTTATAAATGACTATTCTTGAAGTGGTGATGGAGATTTGGGTCAAGATAATTTTGGAAGCGTATGATTTTGGTACAAATACGTATAGAGGTAGGAGGGGTCGGTCGCCATTACTCGTTGAAACCTCAAGAAATCTCTAAGCTAGAAAGATGTATCGAGTGTTGCTTGCTCTAGTCCTAAATTAGTTGAGTTCTTCAAAGGTAATATAGCTTCTAGTTATTGAGATGAAAGGAAAAAAACACAATTCTAGTTAGACAAACGGGTTGGCAATGTGTGTTTAAAAGATGAATTCCCTAGGATTCTACTCTCAAGGCTTCATGGACAAAGCTGAACTGGTGGAAGTGCGTAAAGTATGAGAAGAAATGGCAATGAGGAATGGAGTCTTATTTTCAAAAGATCCCATTTCAAAAGGAGGTGGAGGAATCGAGGAGGTATCAATGCGATGTTACTCAATGTACATGTCCTTAGAGAAGGTATATGATTGGATAGTTTGAGGTGGAATGCGATACATCAATTTCTTTAACTATTGCCTCAAATTTCTATAAGTGGATGTGAGTTGTCTTCCTCGGGTTATAGTGAAATTGCTGATTCCATTTGGAAGAATGCTTTTACCCAAGGCTCAATTTTTGGATGGCTATTATGGAAATGGAGGATTAAGGCATCTAGCTACCTTCAAAGAATTGGTGTTCTCAAAGTGGTGAAACAAATGTAAATTAGATTTTTTTGTAATGTTAATGTGAGAATGTTAACCATATGTTGTTGTTTTGCCCTTTTGTCTAGCAAATTTGGTCTAATATTATTAATTGGTAGGGCTTAAATGGACAATGCTTGGGTCCTGTGAGTAGCCTTTTTTCATTGAGTGGGTTGGTACTAAACTCAAAAAGCTAGAGATGTTGATTTGAAAGCCATCCTCTCCGTCAGGTCCTTCACTTATTTGGAAACAAAAAATGACAACATTTTTCATAGCTCACTTTCTATTGATTTTTAAGGTTTGTTAACCTTCATTGCTTATGATTGCAATGTGGATCAAAACCTCATGCCCATTTTTGAATTATTCAAAGTGAATGACATTATCTATAATTTGCAACATGTTAAATTATGCATCAAGGAAAGAAGGTGTTAGCTGAGTCATTTTGCTGGGTGTGCACGATGTTGGGTTGAATTTTTGGGTATTCTATTTGATGCTCTGTCTTGGTTGGTTGTTGGTCTCTTTGTTCACTGTTTTGTTGTTGTTATGGTTTCTCACCAACCTTTGTGGTTGTGCTAGCAAGTGATTGAATATTCTCTTCATGCTAACCTAATTGGGATTGGTGGTTTTACTTTGATACTTTTTGCACTTCCAATTTTTTATTGAGGTATAATCTCTTATATGAAATGTATAAGTTTTCTTCATCAATAAAGATTCTTTTTGCTAATAAAATAAAATAAAAATAAAAAGAAGCTTCAGAATTTCGATAATTCAAACTAAAACTAAAATATGATAATAATTTAAAGAATAAAGTTTAAATTAATCCAAAATTCATAGATTTCAAATAAATAATTATTCTAATCTATCATTTTGAATATGTTATTTGGATCCAAGGTATACATGAATGATTTCAAATTGATATCGCTGGTCTTATAAATAAAAAAATTTGTACCAAAAAATTTAAAAAATTCAAAGGCAACACCGTTGAAAAAAAATGAGTTTCATAGTGATTTTAATGTGAAATTAAAGTAGGTCCCAACCATTGGTTGAGTGTGAGATTAAATGGTTTAGATTCTTTGTAATAAGATCTTTACAAAGACTTAAAAAGAATGACAAAAAAATTAAAAATTTAATAAGAAATTGTCTCTTCATAAAGTTGGCCTCATAAATGAGGTATTGGAAATTGTGTATAGTTACCAATCTCACATTGATTGCGTAGAAAACCTTTGATGGGTATTTGAACCTCAAGATTTTGATAAAGGCATGAGCTCTTTGGGTTATCCAAATTTTCTAGAGGAAGGGAATTATGATGCTTCAAGGATGGGCTTGGGCCAAAAACTATGGTCCAAGTTAGTTATGAAAAATTCAGACATCGATCACTCGCACGGTCAGATGTGACCTCGCATCCGAGTCCGGTGGGGCCGTGGGATCTTGGATCTGGCTAGGACTTGAGGAGTGGGTTAGGTTTAGGCTTAGACCGGATTGGTAAGGGTGACTTTACTTGACCCTACCAAATTTCTGCTGTCGGGGCTTGCCTCGCCAAAAATTCCTCAGCCGTAAGTCAGTCTATGGCTAAGTCAGCCGCTGGCTAAAGAATTGAGATTATGCCTGGTGCCCAAGCCCAAGCCTGGGAGGTATTCAAGCTATGGTGGCCACAAGGCCTGCCTCAGTCTTAGGCCGGGCATGGCCTAAATAAATTTTTATTTATTTTTATTTTTTCCATCAAAAAAAAAAAAAAATTTTATTATTTTCTTATTAAAAACATCTGCCTCGTGTGCCTCGCCTAGCGGCTTTGTGCGCCTTAAATGCTGGCCAGCCAAGCCTTAAAAACGAGATGGCTCAGGCTCCCGCCTAAGGCCCTGCCTTGGTTTGGCTTGGGCTTGGGTCACTTGAATGGGCCGGGTCATCTCAAGTCAGAGCGGGCTTGTGGTCACCACTTGACCACAATAAAATTACATCCCTACTGGATTGGTAGTCCACCAACCTAATCTTTTGGGCTAAATTTGTCAAGTGGTCGCAGATATGTATATACATACATGTTTATATTATGTGTAACTCACAACACATCCCTCCTTTTCTCCCCATGGTGTATATAACTAGAGACCAACTCTTTGCCTGGAGATACGTAAAATTTTTGCCTTCCTATGTGAGAGAGTATTGCCATTGCTCTGCTCGGCCAAAGCTAATAAGGTGCTTCTCAAGTAAATGCATTTAAACTGCTTCTAGATCTTGGGAGATGTATTTACATACCTCCAAAGAAGATGAGTAGTAGCTAACTATTTTAAGGAGATTGTAGTATCACATGTGTTTCCTCGTTTGCTTTATTTACTATTTTATTGTATTGTGTATTTTGCAAGTAATATCATTGTAAATTCTCAAAGATTACCATTTTATTAGGCCATGGTATTTCATAGTATTATCATTATAAATTCCAAGATATTTTCTTATTCTCTAATTTAATTTGATTAATCATGAATATGTTTATTTTTGATTATTTACACAATTTATACAACAATCTTAAAATGTATTAATATATATATATTTCCATGAAATTGTACAAATAGAACTCATGAT